>CAHIKZ030005320.1:1350000-1575000 GCA_903632075.3 Acanthosepion pharaonis
GATGGAGAGTAAAGCAATTCCGTGATAGTTATCACAGAGGTCCCTAGAACCCTTCTTTAACAAATAGATGAGAAGCACATTCCTCTAATCCTGAGAAGTGTGTGTGTGTATATATATATATATATATATATATATATATATATATATATAAAGAAACAAAACTGTAGAATAAAAATTATTTTTTGATATTACAAAACATATTTAATAACTAGTAGTTTGGTTGGTTGAAAATCCAGACTTTTGCTATATTTCATTCCATTTCTATAAACAGCCGATTAAAAATTCTAAAATGATTAGTCATGTCTTCCATTTCTTTCAGTCTTTGATCCACCAGTTTTTGTCACTGGCTGATTTTGAAAATGAGTTTTATTTTTTCCAAGCAAATATGATTCTATTCATTGAAACCTAATTGTTCTTTCAATGTTCTTTTCTGCTTGTCTTCAAAATTCTGCCTTTCACTGTCCAGTTCATTTTTGCAAATGTTGAGATTGATTTCTCAGCCATTGCACTGATGTTTGAAAATAAAGCTGACAATTTTCAATTAGTTTTCTCATGTTAAAACCGTACTAACATTTTCAAGCTTTTGAGTATAAAAGTTCAGTTTTTTTATTAAATTTATTAGTCTGAAACCATTCAGATCAAACAACTGTTTTCTGTCTTCAGGTACACATTGGCCCAATAAATAAAAATGTTTCTCTGAATAAGCTTTGCTAAGACACCATTTAGTGGTTTGTATTTCCTCTTTGTAAACTTCACTTTCATCTTACACTGTTCTGGCTGAAATATTATCTGGTATACCTTCAGGTTCATATAACACTTTTAGATATATCCCTTCTGATTGAAAAACAAGCAGAAGTGCTTTAGAGTTGTGCAAATTACACATATATTCCTGACCGTCCTCCTCCCACTTGATCTCATCAGGATAAAAATAAGTTTAATTCAAGCACAAGGTCACAAAGCAGGATGAAAAAAAAACAAACCAATCGAATGACTGACTTTGCACCACAAGCATGAGGACAGATGACTAAAACAACTGGCAGTAATAGAAAAGTGGAGATGAAATCTACTGCCTAATATTTTAACAAAAATGCCATCTTTAATTCAACTAAATTATGAAATACAGTTTTCCTCTTTGTTATCTATGATGCTAACATTAACTCTGTATTGAAAAATATAATACAAACAATTTACACAATTTCCATTTCCATGTGTTTAAAAGAACACTGAAGTAATGAAAAGACATACTAACTGTTCAGACCTGAAAAAATTTATCATCCAGCACTATATTAAAAACATTTTTATGATAATTTCAAAACATCTTCAAAATATATTTTATTATTCTTACTCTGATGTCTATATTTTTAAAAAGAAAATATTGCTTATTCATTTGACTGTGAATATGCATATACCTAATTAACATTTGCTTCCACAGATATTAAATATTTACAAAGAATTAAACTATTGGATCCATCAAGCATGTTTGTCCATAATGATCATGGCTGTTAAAAGTTTGACTATTTGCAGTTGGCAGTGTTCACAGGCATGAAGAACAATTATTTCAGCACAAGAACAAAAAAAAATCTTAGCACTAGCTTCATATGTTAAAATAATATTGACAAAAATCTCCAAACTCAACATCATCATTGAACATTAATAGACAACTTCTAAGCTGAAAACTCAATCAACTGATTATTATTACCTATGAATTGTGTATCTTGGGTTAAGATCTTGTTAGAACTAACAGCATTTCAGAATTGTCACAGCAAACTAAAGGTTCAGGCAGTTCAGTATGCTATTATCCTATGTTTTAGGGAGCAGCACCCTCACATTCACTTTGATATAACATGTTAATCTGATCTTTACTAGAAATACAACCTCATAGACAATCACTTGTTTATATTTCAACAAAAATAAAAGTTAGCTAAAATAATAATTAATAATTTTAAATGAATCTGCTAATTTTATTAGCAGTGAATATAAAAGAAAAATATACATACTGGCTTGAGTTCAGAGACATCCCAGCCAAGATACTCAGCTACAGACATCATCTGACTGATAATGCAATCAATCTCCTGTAAGAGAAAATCACATCATTTTAGTTATATGAATAATATATTCAGAAATTGCTGTTCTCTTACCTGCTAAATGAAAAAAATTGTTAATAAATAGTACAGTTTAACCTTAGATAAATAGATGATGTGGATTATCAATAGTTTCAAAACAATGCAAAAAAGCTGCAAGTTGTGTTTTACTATAAGAGAATATACCTCATAATAAAGTCTTTCTTAACAGATGCAAACAAACTAAAACCTTAAGAATGTGACACTTAATGTAGTAGTAGACACATTACATGTGTGTTAAACAGTTATTACAGATGTTTTATTATAAGTGTGTTTCGTAATATTAACCATTTTCTTATAAGGGAACATTTGTTATGCATTGACCAAGCAGTCATTGCTACTTTCAGTTGAAATTTATGAAAATATCTCTATTAAAACAATTTTTCAGGAAAATAAGTTTCTCAAGCTCACTACCTATCATTTCTCTATCCAGTACTGATGGGAGCTTTCTTCTTAACGTTTTCTTTGAAGTAGTGTGGAATGTCAACATCTTGATTATGTCATTATTTTCTTTTCAATTTACTTATCCATTTTAGTTGCTGGTGCTGCTGAAAATCCTCAAGTGATGTGGTAAAGTTCTTTTACAGGATTCATTCATTCGCTGGCATTTTTATTCATTGATCTGAGAAAGCAGTTTTAAACAGCTGATAGTTTTTTGAACATCTGTATAAGAGCTTTGATTTGATGAGGCTATTTAAGGACAGGACTCGTTTGCAGGTAAGTGTTTAGGCTTTGTAGCAATTTGTAATGTTGGGAAAAACAACTCATAGCATAGCCTATTCCATATTCAATTTTCTTATCTACAATAATAAATTTGTTATAACTCACCCATGCACCATGCTATTTACTAATTCCACATTCTGAATTTTTATGATGGATTCAGTATAGGTGCCATCATTGCTTTCATTTCAATTCCAGATTATAGTTTCTGAAAAAATTTTTTTTGTTTTGGAAAGGTTTATCTTGTCTTATTTTTTGGAATATTTTGTAGAGGATGCTCATGATCATTCTTATTCAAACTAATGTCATCAGTAAGGTCCCTTCCCCCAACAGTGGCCTTGAAAGGGACAGAAAGAATGCTGTTTTCTATTAGTAGATTCATTTAGAGTGTTTATGGAGTGTTTAAATGAATAGTGCCAATCTATTCACATCTGTGTTTGTATATATGCAGAGCATAGTCTAGAAAAAAGATTAAATAGATTGTAGCTCACATTTCCTCCTTGTGGTACTCCTGATGAGGTTTGAAATGTTTTGGTATTGGAGGCCTCATCAGACATGTGCAATCTTCTATGAATAATTTAATTTATATAATCTTCTGTGAATATTACATGTTATACATCTTAATTAAAATATAATCTCTAAACTGAACACCACAAAGCATGGGGGCTTGATGGCATCCTGGCAATAGTCATTAAGAAATATGCTTCTGTTCTCTCTAAACTGTACAATAAGTGTCTTGTTGCTTCTTGTTTTCCTGCTTGTTAGAAATCTTCTTCTGTAGTTCCAGTCTTTAGGAATTCAAACAAACCATCTGATCCTTCTAACTATTGGCTCATGAGCCTTCTACTATTTTTTTGCAAAGTACTAGAAGCTCTAATCAACTCTAAATTGATTAAGCATCCCATTTAACAGGGTCTACTTTTAGATAAGAAATATGGCTGTCATTTTGCTGTTGATCTAGAGATTTTGTACAAAATCCAAGGAAGAGTTTGTACTGTTATTGATCCTAACTTGGCATCTTAGCTTCAATGTCTCCTACCACCATAACATAGCTTCCCTGTGCCTTTTCTATAAATATTTTAATGGCAATTGGTCTGATACCTCAAGTTCAAGCACAGTACTAGTTTAGCAGCTAGGTCCCATCATTTTATAGTTGAAATTTGTAGATGCAACTTTCTAGTTCTATTCTAATAGTTTTTTTTTTTTTTTGTCTCACATTTAGAACTCTCTTCTTGCTGTTGTATCAACTATAATTTTCAAATTTTAAATGCAATATCCTTCGTCATCTGTCTCCTTGAATATTGTCCTTTTATTGTCCACTCTCCTTAATAATATTTTCTCAATTTCTTTCACTTTCAATAAACCTCTGTTGCCTTTGCAACTTTATCACCTTGTTTCAGGTGAAATGATTAAAAAACAAAAAAAAAAAAATTGTTGCACAAACTTACATTAGAGTCCAGGTATCCATTATTGTCACTATCGTACAAACGGAACATGACTGAAAAGCAAAACATAAATTGCTAAATATGTGTAGATGATGCACAAAACAAAATAAATATTGAACTCACCAATATGACATCTAAATAAGAACTGACAGATAAAACAAAATCAAGCAGCATTGGAACTAAACCCACCCATCCAGAAAGATAATAAGCATTTAGTTGCTTATGTATATTATCTTCTAGGTTTTTTCAAACAAAGAAACAATAAAAAAAAACAAATATGGATATCAGTTAGTGGAATGTATAACTTATAAATACACATAGATTACATGTTTAACTGGGCATATCCAAATCATATACAAACTTAAGATTTGATATGTATTGAACTTGAATAAAGAATTTGAATGCAGGCTGTTGATAACTATTTACAATGATTAGCAAATGGAAACATTAACTTGACAGACAAGTTTCATTAATGACAAGACTTTATCTCAGAATATCTAAAAAGAAAAGTTTAAAAACTAGCTATACATTGTGGAATAAAAGTTGGAAGGAAGGTAGCAGTAGCAAATGGGGATAAGAACCATGCCTAATCATGAAATCTTTAGTAAGCTAATAGTGTCAACTATGAACATAGAGTTTTCAAGTTACAGAAAGAAAGTTAGTCTCATTCAAAGCTGCTACTTTATCCAAATTCTCAAATTTATTTTATGACCAAATATAAACTAAAGACAAAAAACAATAAAAAAAAAAAAAAAAATGAAGAAATATCAAAACTAATAAATTTCTAAAGAAAAAATACTGTCACATTAAACATTAACTTGTATTTACAATAGTAACAGAATCTAGTAATAGTCGGTGTACAAATGTTATATTATTTTGAATGAAGCATACATTGTATTTAAAAGTAAAGCCTGGATTACCGCTTTGTGAACATATAATTTTTAAAACTCTTCAGAAAATTCAATTATCAATAACAATTTTATGTTAGAATCATTTGGAAACATTGAGCGTAACAATGAATTTTCTCTCATTCAGTGACATTAAGTTATGATATGAAATTAAGATATCAATTAAAATATTAGTTAAAACGAGATAAATAGAAGAAAAATTACAAATAAAAATTTACTTACACTCCAGTTTCTCTTCAGGTCCACCTCCTTCAACAAGAGACAAGTAACAGACCACATCTTTAATCAAGATGGAACCTTGCGTGCCTTGAGCATTAGTACCTGTTTTAAAATAGATGAATTTGATTGGCATTTTATCATTAATTTTTTTCTGTAAAACAACTACTGCATAATTAAAATTACACATTACATATAAATCATGCCTATATGATTCCCATTTATAGATAATGCAAATCAAGTGTTTAAGACCTGAATGGATTACCTTGAATATGGGAATTCAAATATAAAATGTTATTTTTTCAGAACATAATCAATTAACCTGTTTATTAAATAACTTTTAGACTGAACCAAAAAACAAGAGAACTTTTATGCTTTTACATATATATTTTTATGAAATAGCATTCTAGTTTTAGAATTGAGCATACTGTTACATTTTAGAGGCAGAACAAGTCCTGTACTTTTTAGACTTGGCATAACCAATTTTGTGCCCTCTCTGGCAACTACTAGCTATAGTTTTAGCTACTTTTGATTTAAATATAGTGAGTCTACAGAAGAAATTTAGCTACACAAATGAATATATATTGTATGAATATTGTGTGAATTTTGCTCTATTGTTTTATACCAATGGATTCTTTTCACTGCTTATTGTTGTTTATTTTAAACTGTCAAAGTAAAGATGGAAAAAAAGAAAGCAAAATCAAGTGATTTTATTGTAGAGTCCAAAATGGGATGTAAAACAGTGAAAATTGTTAGCAAAATCAACCAAGCATTTGTCCAGAGATTGTCAATGAACATAGAGGTCAACATGGGTTCCAAACATTTTATAACAAAAATAAGAGTCTTGAAGAAGAAGGTCATGGATGCCTTTCTGTGATTGATGACAACCAATTCAGGAACATTATTGAAGCAAAATAACTCATGAAGTTGCACAACAACTAGAATGTTATCTATTCAAAAGTTGTTTGACAAATTGGAAAACCAAAAAAAGTTTGATAAATGAGTAAATTATCTATTTCTTGATTGAGAAAAAAAGATTCCATATGACAGCAATTACATTATACAAAGTGGTTGGAGCAAGATGAAGCACTAAAATAGAAGTACTAAGATATTTTCTCAACCAAAACTTGTTATGATCAATGCCTGGTGGTTGGCAACTGGAATCATCCACAACTTGAATTCTGATGAAACCATCACAGTAGAAAAGCATTGCCAGGAAACTGTTAAAATGCACCAAAAACTGCAATGTTTATGTCCTATGTTGTTAATTCAGAAAGAAGCAATTCTTCTCTATGAGAACATCTGACTGTATGTCTCACAATTAACTCTGAGGAAATTATGAAAACTACTTCCCACAACTTATTCGCTAGACTTCTTTTCAATCAACAACTGCTTTTTCATTCATCTAGACAATTTTCCAGAGGAGATAGTTTTCAACAACTAGGTAGTAGCTCAAAATACTGTCAAAGAAATCACTGGTTACAGAACCCCAGAATTCTATGCTATTGGAATAAATAGACTTGTTTATAGTTGGTAACAATGTAAATATTCAATTTGTTCTTATTTTGGTCAATAAATTTTGTTCTAAGCTAAGAGATACTGCTTTAAAGTTGATGGTTAAAAACTTAATTATTTTTGTATCAAATTTTTGCATATATTAAGAGTATGAAAATGTTTTCAGAATATTTTTAATTAAAATTAGTTAATTAATAATAACTAGTATATATATTTATTAAATATAAAATATATTTTCTTATTTCTAATGTTTCATGAATTTTTAAAAAATTCTATCTTGATAAAACAATTTGATGCAATAAAGTTGTCAATGAAATTTTGAACATCAAAGACAACTTTAAGTTTTTGACCAGATAAAGAATGCTGCATTGATAGAGACAAATGATAATCTAATGGCACTAAATTTGCTGAATATGCTGCATGTGGAAAAATTTCCCATCCTAACTCCATTATGGCTTTTAGTGTTATCACAACAGTGTATAGATGAGTATTATTATACAGTGGTACAACTTGTATACTTCCTATAAATGGCCATTTTCTTCAAATGCAATATTCATATTTTGAAAGTGTTGACTGTAATGCTTTGCAGTAATAGAGTCAGCAGGCTTCAGTAATCAATAATACAGTATGCATTTCATATTCTACCAAATACAAAATAACTATTTTCTATAAAGGTCAATTTTTGCTGCTGCTGTTGCAGACTGTCATGAATACATCCATAACTTCTTACATATTACATTATCACAATGAACACACTTTTTTTTTATCTCTAGTGACAATCTTCCACAAAAAAAGAATTTTTATTTCTTTCAAGAAGTAAAATGCAGGTATTGAAATATTGTCCAATCACAATGTGAAACTAATTTTTATACTTTCTGAATCTTCCCCATATTTTGCAAATGTTTTATGATTGGCACCAAGTTTTACAGCCAATTCTCACATTGAGTTGGATTATCATCCAAAACAGCTTACAAGTCATTATTCCTATATTTTTGTAATCTACTACTGCATGGTTTGTCCTCTAAATCAAATTCATCTTTCTTGAGCCTGGCTAATTGTTCACAGTTAAATATGAGTAAGGCCTCTACTATCTTCACTCAATTTAAGGTGTTATCATTATCTACTGATAAAGCACAATACTTTGCTTGTAAATTCTCTTCCAATTCTACTCTTGACTTATCTGGTATATCCTGACTTTCAACTTAGAACTAATTCACTACTGCATGATATGGATATAACTGTGTCCATAGTTTCTGCTATCATCTCTAAACTGGATCCTGACAAAGCATGCCAACTTGACAGTATCCCTGCACTAGTCCTAAATAAATATGCTCTTATTTGCTCTAAAGCTCTGGCTGTTGCTTTGGATATCTTGAAGGTGTTTGACAGTGTTTAGCATTTTGGTCTTCTTCACAAGTTAAAAGATCATGGGATTTCTGGACAAATTTTTGATTTCATTCAATCTTTTTTATCAAATCATGAAGTTGTCTAGAATACCTATTTTTACAGTTCTTTTCACTTTAATGCAAATGTTCCCCAGGGCTCTATACTTGGAATGACTTTCTTCCTAATTTTTATCAATAACCTACACAATGCCATCACTTTTTGACTCTGTATCTATGCTATTGACTCTTGTCTTAACAGTAAGTCTGACAGGTTTGATAAAATCAAATTGGTAGATGATCTGAAAAATAACATTCAATCTGTTGCTAACTTGAAAAATAAATAGCTTGTTAATTTTAAAACCTCATAAACAAAATTGCTTTATTTTAATCATCTTAGAGAATCATTCCATGGCTGATGCTAACCTCCAGATGAGTGACTCATTGCACCTTCTCAGTCTAACAATGTAATCTTTCCACTGACAAGAAGTAGAAAGATTACAGTGAATCAATGGTAGGTCTGCTGCTAAGAATGTTGGTTCACTGTGTTGTGCTAGACAAACTTACACATTTATAAGCCTACTATTCATTCATGTATTAAATATTGCTGTCACATCTGGTCTGCTTCTACAGCTAAGTGCTTAAAGATTCTTAATAAAATTCAAAGAAAAATTTGTAATGTTATTGGTCCTGACCTGGCATCTCAGCTTCAGTCACTTTCCCACCACCATAATGTAGCTTTCCTGTGACTTTTCTATATTTTCATTTTAGAATTTTTTATCATTTTATTAACTACTTTCTAATTTCAACCAAGATTGTCAAATGAATAGATATTTCTGGTTTTGAGAAGTTTTTCAAAATTTCACATATAAAACATAAAATTCTACTTTCAATTATTGGAATGATTATTAAATACACTTTTTATCCTCTCAAACAAGCAGATATTTAGATATGTGTATGTGGGCATAGTGCATCTACATTCATACAGAATCACCCAAGTATAGATTTTGTATCATCTATTATTTCCTGTATTGAGAAATTAACTAGCAAGGATTTAAACTTCAGTGTAGTAATATAGATTTTGAGCCAGTTTTATGCATACCTATGTGACAGCATAAACTATAAGATAATCTCAAGGTTAACCAATTGAAAATAAGCTAATGTACAAAATCATCTGCTGATTTCATTTGCATGTGATGCAGTTACTATCTAGAAATCTGATAAATTTGCTTCACAAGTACTTCCTGCTTTTTTAAAATAAGATCAAATGTCCATTAGAGGAAGTATCTAATCATTTATACAAAAGGGAACAGTTGGCTCTTACAGGGAAGAGTTGGCTCTCTAGCCTTGGATGGTAGCCAGTCTAAGAAAAAGAAAACTCTGAATTCAAATGAATTGGGGGTACTGGCAAACTTTATATACTACACATCTTTCACATCTCAATTTGGATATTTTCCCACTATGAGAACTGCCTACACCTATATCTGCAGGGCACACTGTACTGTATGATAATTTATTGATACTGGGACATATCCAAATGTAATAATCTAGAACAATTATTGGAATCAACTAATTCTTAATTAAAATTTTTAGCATGTACTGATACACAGTAGTGATTAAAAAAAGAAAATCCAAACATTTCAGTAAAAAATATCAGGAGACATTATCTGTCATTTAGAAGATGGGTGGATAATCAATTTCAGATGAATCATTTCATGAAATCACATCACTGGATTGAAATTTGCATTTAAATGGACAGAGATTTTTATCAGTAACAAAAGAACTGCAGTCTAAATACTCAAGTATCCACAATTTTTCTCAGCTTCTATTTGCTCTCTTAATATTTTTGTATTAACTATGATAAAACTTGTGGCTAATGCAGGCTATTTTATAAATAATGATATGCTTCTGTTTGTCTGAAGATTTACTTCATTCTTTACAAGCTTATTTATTTGATGTGAACTTTTTCTCTTTTTTTATTTGGATGCTTAAATTCTTTACTTTATTAACCTTTTCAGAACCAACAAAACTCCTTTATCCTTTTGCTAATATCCACAGTACAGTGATGTACCAAAAGTCATGGAATAGCAGTATGTAAAGGTAATGGTAGGTGATGCCACTGCCTAGACTTATATCTGTTGTGCTCTGATATTTGATGAGACACCAGCTGGGCTGCTTATGGCAAAGTAGTGTTAATTATGAAGTGTGAGTTCAAACATGGCATGATAGTGGGTGTCATATAGATGGAATATTCCATTTCTGAAATTGGAGGAATATTTGACATCTCTTAATTTACAATGTCATGTGTGTATCAGCAATATCTAATGGAAGGTATTACTACTCACTGAGGCTACCACTATGGCTGACCACAGATCATTACTGATTGTGATTATGAGCAAAGGCTAGAAACTGGCTACAATTGTCTGCAGTAACAGACAAGCAATACTGGCTCAAATCACATCCATATGCAATGGAGGTGGTACAAGGCATATATTCTGAAGATTAGTTCAGTATTCTTAACTTCTATAGCATATGGGAGCAGAAGGCTCATTGGGGTGTATTGTTAACATAGCATAGAATTTTACCATGGCTCATAGTTTTATTAATTGAACCCTGGAAGATTGGCAATATATGGCATGGTCCAGTGAATCACAGTCCCAGTTGCTTCAAGCTGATAGTAGAATTCAGATGTGGAGAAGACGCCATAAGGCCAAAGACAGTTTTCAATAAGGCAATGTGCAGGTTGGTGATGGTTTTATAATGGTTTGATGGGTAGGGTCCACTTGTCCATTTAAATATATCATTGACTAGTGACTCCTATATGATAGTGCTTCATGATCCTTTCCACCCAATTCATGGACTTCATACACTCAAACAACAAAGTGTTGTTCCAGCAAGATAATGCATTGTCATCAAATACAAATTGCTCAGATTTGATTAGAAGAGCATTCTGGAAACTTCTAATGCAAGGTGTAGCTACTACATTTGCCAAACATGAGAGAAGTGGATTATTCATTTGATGTGGAGAAGTTTATTTGTATGCAAGATCTTGTGCCTACATATATCCGGGAGCTATGGACAGCTATAGCGATAACATGGCTCAACATTTCTATCAAAGTTTTTTTACCACTTTTAGAATCAATGCCATGTCAAGTTACTGCACTTCAAGGAACTGCACAATATTGGACACCTATCCTATGACTTTTGGCTTGCCTGTATATAATAATAAAGTAATACAATGAGCTAATTTTGTGCTTGAATTCCAGCACATTCTGAAAATGACAACTCTTATCTAACAATTAAAAGTAGATTATAAAAAGTAGAGGATTTTTGTCAATTTTAATTTTAATCCCCTGCTAAAAAGATTATTCAAGAAACTCTAATGTCAATAATCCAAACCAATTATATAAAGATTACAGTATAGTAAATCCATGTAACTCTTTGTTATCCAAAATAGTCAGAGTTATTTGGCAGATAATTCAGAAAGTTAATCACTGATATCACTTCAAATTGGATACATTAATTAAATAATACAAATCAGAAAATTTATTATGAATAAGCTGGTTGATTTAACAGTAACTATTATGGTTTTTCCAATTACATAAATGAAATGACAATTGTTAAATGTAGAGCTTAGGAAATTTATTCTATGCTCTTTGGATTCAATTTATACCAAAATGGGTTGTTGTAAAATAATGTAACTATAATGTAAACATGTGTCTACTATAATGGATTTAATTTTCTCAATTTTTCAAAAATAATACAAATGTATTAGATATAAAATGTAAAAGGATTATCCAAATTGAAGGTCTCAGATGGTGGTATGGGCTTTATGATAAATAGCTGTAAGATTAAAAATCAAGACAGAAGTTAAGGACTTCTTATAGAGTTTCAGATTTTCTAGAAACAACATAATGAATAATGTTTTGATAATTCTTGGTTGCATGAAAATATTTGTTTCTGAAGTAATCAGATTCAATTTGCAAAACTAATTCATGAAAAATCAACCAAATCAGAGAAGAGGATTGAGGAAAAAAATGCCTTAAAAAATCAGGATATTACTTTTTAAAAGGTTTCAAGTTTGATATTTATATTTTACAAAGAAACTAAATGTCATATTTTAAAAGTACATTATTAATTATTTATGATTAAACACATCATTTCTTTTAAAATAGTAAATTTCATTAAGTTACAAATGAATAACAATAAAAATCTGTACATGGTCTTAACTGTACATGGTTTTATCTATTATGATAAATATTGCTTCTTTAACCAAAGCAACCTATTATATTTTTTTAAATGTAGGTAACTACATTTGCATTTCTCATAATTTCTTCTGTTCAAGATGTTTTCTTTACATATCAACTGCATTATTTTTTTCATTTTCAAATTTATAAATTCATAAGGAAAATAAAGTAACATTTGTAAATGGATTTTTGAAAGCATTTTATAAAAAATTCTGTAATTCTCTCTTGGATGACTGACAAAAAATTATCTTCTAAGATTGACCAACAAAAATGAAAATAGAATTTGAGAGAAATATGTTGCATATACATAATTTAATATGGAATTGCTCATTTATAATGAAGAAATACAGTAAAAATCTTTGAGAAGCAAAGGTATTAATATTTCATCATGCAAATGTGAGACAAAAATCAAACATATTGTCATTAGAAGAACTCTGTTTCACAGTATAAAGAAGAAAGCTTTTTTGTAAACAATCAGGAAAATGTTCTGCCATAAAGAAAAACTACAAAGACAGTAATTAAAATAAACTAAGCTAATGTGAAAAATTTCTTTTCCTTCAAATCTATTTTTGCAGGTCACCAAATACAAGAAATGACCATAATGCTTTCATACTGTTCATTTTTATAGAAGTAGCTTTAGAAAATAAACCCCATTGTTTCCCAACAAAAATTGCACTTTGGATAAGCTTGTTTTTCATTGATAGAAAAATATAACTTAACTCAATATCTCCAAGGTCAGAACATATGAAGAGAAGTATATTAATGAATAAGTTGGAGCAAAACTAGTTATAATGTATGACTGTTCACCAAATGCATATAAACTATAACAAAAACTAATTGATATATTTACTACAAATATAAGAAAATAGTCTCTTACTAAGCTAAAGTCTGGGGTAATCTGTTAAAATGGCTGCTGAAAAACTAATGCTATTTACTCATATAGCAGATAAATCCAGTTATCAAGGATTTTATTATTTGATATTATTAAATTTAGCTTAGCACAGCAAAAGGCCAAATGTTTTGACAGTCTTCCAAGTGGGGAGGGCCTACTTGCCTTGAAAAATCAACATTGAAAATCCTGGCTTTTACCTGGGCTCAAACATTGACCACTGGTGCTGGTGGCAGATACACAACTATCTCAGCTACTAAGTAGGCCCTATTAATTTTACTTTAGTTTAAGGTAAAGGTAGATAGGTGAACAATTTTCTTCTGTATTTCTAAAGTTGGTTTGTATAGGCCATCATCCAAAAAGACTGAAAAATAAACAATTTGCACCAAAGAGCATGACATCAAAGTCAATTATAGGAAACAGGAAAAAAAACAAACTTATTGACATGATGCTCGATTAGAAATTGATTCATTTCATGTGTGACTTAAAGACAACAAAAATGGGAATAGGTGGGATATTACATAATGGAGAAACTTTGTCTATCTAAAACTACTTATGACAGTTCATTATTATTATTTTCAATAAGAAAAATAAAACTTGGAAAAAAATTATTACAAAATGAAAATATGCATAAATTAACTGTGTGTTTATTTGAATACAACAATTTAGAAAAGCTTTGTGGCAGATATAATTTTAACAGCATATAGTGTGCTTGGACAAAAATATAAATAAATTTTACTTACATGAATCCTGCACTGAATTAATGCATTAAGTAACCCCATCAAAGGCAAGAAAGCCACAATTTTTTACATGGAAAATGAAAAATTAAATATACAGTGAAAACTTTTCATTTCTACAAACATGCAAGCCAAGAAGTTTCTGGTGAACTGTAAAAATTTGGCTACACAGAATCCAGCTTCCAAAATGTTTTTCCAATGAAATACAAACCAGTGAGAAAGCATTAGTACACCAAAAGTAAAATAATCTTTTTTAAGTTTTAAAATTTTAAGAATAATCAAATCAAAAGACTCTGCTTTTCCTTTCTCTTCATATATTCTATCATTGTTTGCTCAACCTTATCAATAGAGTAATTGAAGACTTAAACAAAATATTTGATTATGATGATCATATACTTTTATAATTTATACTTATATTGACAACTGTCGATAACATCAGCTACAATGATAGGATTTTTGTAACACTTGGCAGTGTTGAAATGGTATTAGTTTACAAAAAAAGAAGTCATAACTAAAAGCTGAAAATATTAACGTCTTCAAGTTTTTCATAGAACAACTTGTTTTGTACTTATTAATATATCTGTATAATTAAAATATTTTAGTAATTATACTGAATAAAAATATAATGAAAAGAAAATATCTGGATGATTAATGTATATCTAACATGTTTCTTGTATCACAAAACTAACCATACATTGTTCAATAAATTTGACAGGTAAACTAAGAGAGATTTTACTTTAACTGGCTTCATTTTTTTAATAAATTGGATATTTTAGTCTCTGTACACATACTTTATGGAAATTTCATGAATAGATTTAGCTGAGAATTTTGCACAATATTATTACAACAAAGCAAAGCAATTTCTTTATTATATTAACATTTTTTTCTGCTCATTTTGTTGCTTTTTATGAGTAAATTGCATTTTATTTATATCATCATAAGCATAAAAATTATTTCTATTAAATTGTAACATTAATCATCTATGAAAACATTGATATCTTTGCATTCATGATTATAAAATAATAATAAAAATTATTTAACTTCACTACAAAATTTCACACTAAGTTTTTAAAACTAATAATACAACTACTATCATCACCTACTCCATTATACTTATTTCAATTAATTGAAGTAAATGAAACAAATTTTTGAAGTGATATATAAAATAAAACAATGGAATATAAACAAAGAATTTTTTAAATGCCTGTATGTAAATTATTCTTCAGGTTTGAAATAACTATTGATTATTATTCTTTTTGGTGTACTGATTCATTGAAAACTGATACAAATTCATAGACTTAAGAAGATAAACATTAGTATTTTTTAAAATTCTTCTAAAGTCATATTTGTAGCAATTATAAAAAGCCACTAAAACTTTTTAAAGTTCATAATTAAAAAGCTTAAAATAATAAAAATCAAATAATCACAATGCCTGTTATCTCTTCATATTTTGAATTAAGTTATCAAATTTTACAGGTAAAAATTTTGACTTTAAATTATCAAAATGTCAAAATTGACTGAAATAACCAATCATATTTTGAGATGGATTTTGAAAGAAAGAAAACATTCAGAAAATTTCTTACAATTTTATTTTTAAATCATTTAAGAAAAAAGTGTTTTTACAATATGAATTTATTTTATATTTTATAAATATAAAAATATATTGTAATAATAAGACAATAAAAATTGCTCATTATTGACTAACTTTAGTCAAACAAATCATTTAATAATATTAGTAATAAAATAAGCCTGTATACTGAACTATTTTTAAAAATAGCTGTTAATTTTGAGAATGTAAGAGATAACAGGATGCATGAAGTAGGGGAATCAAGCAAGGAACAGAGCTATCAGCACTTTCTTTGCATTGTACAAGTAGGTAGTAGCCTACAAACAGTCACATGAATAATATTTCTATCAAAATATCCACAATGAGATGACTACAAGTATGTTGATATTGGATATATTGCATAGAAACATACAAGTTCAGTGTGAGGGTTTGTGCAGTCTTACTGTCTCTTGAAGCTGTCACTGAACAAAACAGAATAAGCTTAAAGCCAACAAAAATAGTAAACCAACACAAACTATTAATGCTATTGAGCAGACAGACCGCTCATTATATAGAATTAAGCAACACACCCACTGTCATACACTTTATATAAATTTAGTGTGGTAACCTTGAAGCAAAAAAATCTATAAATAATAAAGAGCAATGGCAAATTTATGAGTTTTTCAAGCTACATCAAGTTTCGTAAAAATTACTTACTTTCAAATTAACAACTTATCTCTTGATCTTTCTTTTCAGTAAATAAGCTCAAATTTATGAACCATAACATAAAAACGTATAAACCGGATTTAAAAAAAAATAGAATCTGCTTATAAATATCAGAAGAAAATAGTAACAATTAGCCAAATGAAATTCTTAAAATAATTTATATAACATTTATATAAAAATACATATTATACATAAAATTATTCTGAAAAATATGAAAATTATTTCTTAAAAATATAAATTGAAAAAGTAACATATCACTTTTCCTCTTAATTCATATTTTCCACTTATGTACACATTTAGTAAAAAAAAATTTGAGATCAGTCAATATGTAATGCCTGTTCTAATTTCACTTTAGAAGTATTAGTCAGAATTCCAAGAAACTGACCTTAATGACAGGCTCTGCAGTGGCAAGCCAGCTGCTGGGTAAATGGGGATAAGGTTAAATAAGTTGATGCACTCATTATAGCTGAAAGAAGAATCACTGTTGCAAAACTATGAAAGCTTTCAGTTTACTGCATTCTGTGGGCTACTCAAAGGTCATTGCAAAGAAGGTTTCTAGAATGCTGGCTGATTCCATGAAGCAGCAGATGCTGGTTATTGGCCAAGAATTCTGAAGTGGCACAGCATAGATAATCCTTTCTTCAGAACCTATGAAGGAAAGACTCAGAAGACACCTGTTCTCCAATGATGATAAAGTGAAAGAAGCAATTTGCACATAACTAAGAAAGCAGCCAAGAAACTTCAGTATGATTGCTTATCAACCTTTTGCAGGTTATTTAAAATCAAAAGATAATTTTTAGTTTGGAAGAATATTTTGGTGATAATAATGATTTAAGGATACAATTTCTATTAATCCATAACTGGGGGGGAAGAAGTTGATTCATACCTTTTCCAAGGGTATTTGCATGTCAGTGAATATAACAAACCAAACTGGAATTGGAACTTGGCTCTCCAAAAAATTCTACAAGACAGATTTTATATATATATATATATATTCCCCTTTATTCAATAGTGGACTATCATAAGGAGATCATGTTGAGGATTAGATTTGGAATTCTGGAACTTTTGTGTTCATTTTAGCATGCTTTGTGTACATTTACAATTAAATTTGTTTTAATTAAAGAACACGCATTTCTTTTTTATTAGTTCATATAATTTCCTTGTTAAAAAATTCTACTATTTCAAGAAGCAGTTATTCTTGAAACAAGACTAAAAGGAAAACTACAATGAAGTGCTTAAAAGACCTGAGCCCAACCAAGAAGAGATTATCTTCAAAATTCTGATATTTTGGTCATTTGGTCAGATTTCAGCCCTTCCCCATACAATAATGGTAAATAATCAGTAAAACAATAGAAAGCAGCCAATTAAAACATTATTTGTTTGGCACCAACATCATTAAACAGAAATATCAAAAACAACTTAAGGAATAGTTATTGAATAGAAATTTTAAAATCTTTAAAAAATTCAATAAAAATGTATATTTTTCCTAATTTTTAAATAAAGTGAATGTTAGTTCTCTAAGTCAAAATAAAGACTTCCAAAATTTGCATAAAGAAAGTTATCTAAAGAACTAACAATGGGCTACAATCCAATCTTATAGTTCTATGTGTAGAAAAATAAAGAATTTAACCATATTGCAGGATAACTAAAATTATTAAGTTAATGCAAAAGTGCTTCACTCCATCCTTTGGACAATATTAGGGAATTCTTAGAAGTATTTGAGGTTTACTAAAATGTCAGAAGCTTGGAAAATGATTTCCACATGAATTTATAGCAAGAAAAAGCATCAGTCAGCACTTCATCACTTAGCTTTCTCTTCTTGATTTTGGAGAAGATAGTCACGAGTGATAAAAAATGATTTTATCATCAATATCTAAAATGAAGAAATTCATAATTTAATCCAGGTCAACCTTCAAGATCACAACAGACAGACTTTGTTTGGATTCAAAGGGAATTCTTTACTGTCAGTTGTTGTAATTTGGACAAACAGTTACTGAAAAAACACTATAGAAACTGATTTGTTTGAATAATGTACTAGAAGTTAAAAGATCTTTTTTTTTCTGAGCAAAGAAAATATTCCATGATTTTTATATTTCTGACCAAAGAAAATATTCCATGATTTTTATGATTTGTAAACTGTAGGACAATGCTTGTCCTAAGTTTACAAATATGAGGCAACAAATGAACTGAGATGGGAAATTCTTATACATGTGGTTTATTTGCAAGAACAATCATCTCTCACTTGTCTCATCAGCAATTCCAAGTTATCAAAAATTCTTTAAAGAATTTCTGGAATCATTCTTTTATAGTGGAATAAACAAGTTGCCTGAAAAGTAGTATAAACCAAGGAAAATAATTTGATAACTGAATAATGATGCTATAAATTCATATAAAAGAAAAGATTTTGTCAAAAAATTACTGGAAACTTTTTCAGTAACCTAACAGAAAAGGCATTTTACTTTGTATGCCAAAGTAAATTTATTATGAATAATCATAAAAACAACTATTATAAATTACAACTGAAACACTAGAGAAGTAAATATAGAAAAATTCTTTTTAATTATTTAGAAATCTTTATTCTCTTCTGCTATTGAAACAAGAAATATTTCACATTATTACAAAACAATCTTGTCATATAATATTGTATTTTATATCATCAAATGCAGACTGTATCTCCATATTAAGCAAAAAGTGAAACAATATTATACTTTTTAAAATGAGATAAAAATGTCAGAGAAGATCAATTTTTCTAAGAAATTGTACTGAAAATCACTGTTTTCACAATGATAAATAAAAACCTTTCTTAGTTTTTATTAAACAAATACGATACACAAAATGAATTATTGTGATCTTTAAATGAAACAATTTACTTGATTAAAATTTGGAAACCTTTAAGGTTTTCAAATTTTAATCAAGTAAATTTAGAGTTGGATATTTTTTTTATTTTAATGTCATTATTTTTCAAATAAAATGCTTCAGTTACATTTGATGAAACAACAAAAGATATCTTTTCAGCATCCTAACAATAAAAGATATTTTTCACCATCCAAAAATTGAAGAAACTACATACTAGCATAAGCAAGATAAATTAATTTGCCACAAAGTAATTAAGCTTGAAATTTCTACAAAATTGTTTTCATAATCACTAATAAATTTGAAAACTGAACTTTAAAATTTAAAGCCTTCTAAATATCAAAAGGAACACCTTGAACATTTCATTGCATCCTTAATATCATTCAGAGCCTCCACTCTGCATGTAGCCCAGCTAATCTAGGCTAACTGAAAACAACTCACAAAAATCTGTAGCAAAGCCACCATAATTAGTACAGACCACAAACTTGTGAATATCGCATGCAATGAAGAAGTAATTCATGTGACAGCCAAGAGATGAAAGATGGCAAAATACCTGTTTTGCTGCAGAGAATGCCTACTGAGTTAATGGCCTCAAAATGCTGGTGCTCTCGCTTTCGGTGCTGATACAACTTTTCCCCACTTGAGTGCCCCAGACTATGGATTCTTTCGGTGAGATCATGAAACTTCTCAGCAAGCAGTCCATGGTACCTATCAGCTTTGTCAGTGCCAACAAGATGCAACAGATCAGTGGAGCTGTGTGCAAGAGGAACACAAATGGTCTGTGAGGCAACATCTGTGGAATAACTGTTGCTAGAATTACAGCATTTACCTGATTTCATGAATGACTGGAACAGTGATGTGCATAGTTCTTCAGGGACCTCATTCAGTTCCAAATAAGTTTTCATGAACAAGGTAAAACCATTGTAGTCAATAGGCTGAAATAAAATAATCAACAGTGTCAGCAGGCAAATGTGGACATAGATAAAGGTTTTAGGAGAGGAGCCAGGACAAATTTTGCAATGTTGATCGCAATATAATGAAAGCTACTTAAGATCTGACTAACATTTTCTTTGACTATTTTTTTCAATGAATGCCAGCTTCAATAATTTTCTCTTGTAATAACATTTTTTTATTACTTTAATCTTTCTTACAAATGGTTGTTGAGAACCGTAGAGGTAAATATGTGCAGATAAAACCTATATTAAAATATCTGATCATGGAGTAACATTAATACACAGTTATAAATACTGAGAACCAGAAACTATTTGTTAATATTCTTCCTAAAAGTGCTGTTTACTTGCTTAATCTTTTACACTGGCCTACACAGACACTAGATAAAAAACAAATCTGATTTCTATACTTATGGACAATATCTCAAGATGAATATGTTCTTTAATGTTTATTTTAATAACACTTTGTATTAATACATGAAAATGTTGCTTAAATTTTATTTAAAAAGAAACTCTAATTGGTTGATGATAGATTAGACAAAGAAGCATGTCCAAATGGTTGACAGAATAGGGTTTAGGAAAGACAACAAAAAGATAAAATTTTCTAAGAGTTACAAAGACAGGAAATTGTGGAGAGCCATGACTGCCAATGTCCTGAAGAGATTTGGCACATAGAAGAACTTGTTTGATACTGATATGAGCACAAATAAGCTTAGAATTGCAGTAATACAAAGTGATATAATTTAAAATGAAGTAGCATTTAGATAATTTATAATTAATCAATATAAAGAATGTGCCATAAAATTTATTCAAGCAAAATTGGAACGGTTAAAAATCACATATCAGCTCAATTAATGATAATACTCTATTGTTTCTATTACCCCACATCTTTATAGAGAAAAATGTTTTTTGTTAATCAAATAAATTGAGATTTAAACAAGATATCATTCAAATTATATAAAAGTAGACAAAACTGAACAATTTCTATGAGAATTACTGCAAATGAGGAATGTATTATTATTAAACACTAGCAGTAGAGCCCAGCGTTGCCCGGGGATATAACAGTAAGAGATAGATCAAGTATCCACCATCATAAAGACTGAAAAATAAAATTGACAAAGATTATTGTTTAAGTTTGACGGACACGCATGTCTTAATTAGTTTTTTTTTTTTTTTTACGAATTGGTCAAACCCAAACTCAAACAAAAACATTGTTTTCAATCGTTATGAGTCTACTGATTGAATAGAGTTTTATTATAAACAATTGTCTTGTAAATGGAATTTTTAAAGCATTCTGAATGTAAAATAAAAAAAAAAAAGTGTGCAAGACAATAAGAAACACTACATGCCAAAAAACAAGTGAAGTTTTTGTTGAAATCGGTTGAAAATGTAGGTAGCCTTTCTGTAATCTTTTAGTTTTACAATTTATGATTTTTACTTATTGAATACAGTAAAAAAAAATTGCATATTTTGCTTGTGGTGATTCATAATTAGAATTCTGATTTGAATATATTTTCCACTCATTGTTTCTAATACAAAAAATATTAACTTTATTTGGGTTTATTAATTATGATCTAACAAATCTTATTCATTTAGTAGCCTTCTCTGTAATATATAATAATCTTTTACAATTTATGATTTTTACTTATTGAATACAGTAAAAAAATTGGACACCATGTGTATTTAAAGTAGTTTCCCGTTCCGGTTATTATTTTTAGTTAGGACTTGTGTATGTTTAGATTTCATTATCTTTCCCTAAAGATAAAGAATTTATCCGATGTTTGTATTCGTACAATCAGTATAGATCGTTAGATTATTGTTTAAGGTTGACGGACACGCATGTCTTAATTATTTTTTGTTTATTATTTTTTACGAATTGGTCAAACTCAAACAAAAACATTGTTTTCAATTGTTATGATTCTCCCGATTGAATTTTATTATAAATAATTGTCTTGTAAATGGAATTTTTAAATCATTCTGAATGTTAAAAATAAAGAAAAAAGTGTGCAAGAGAATAAGAAACACTACCTGCCAAACAAAAAAAAAAAAAAAAAAAAAAGTGAAGTTTTGTTTTATTGGCTGAAAATATAGGAAATCCGCTCCCATATTTAAAGGAACACACACACACACAAACAACCCGATGTGAGTTGTCCCCTTCCATTTTCACGATGTCTCTTAATCGTGTTTTCAAATTGATTTTGTGCAAAAACAATTATATTTTTCTCATTTTTGTCGCTGTTAGAACCACCACAAGGTAATTTTATGTAGTCCTGTGAAGTTTTGTTGAAATTGGTTGAAAAATGTAGGAAATCCGATCCAATATATAAACGTTACAGATACACACACACACACACAATCTGCGTTTTATAATAAATAAGATAAGATTAAAATATTTAAAATTGTCTCCTTAAATTTGTTGTTATAGTTACACTTTACGCTCCCAGTCATTTTCAAATGTCTACTATATTAAGTAATCTTCTGGGGTTTTGAATAAAACCCTTTATTGAGTCAATGAGCTAGTACATATAAATTGTTAGTTAAATGTATCTAATTTCCTGGCAGTCATAAGTTCAGTCCTTCAATCAGGAAGTGAAAATCATATTCTTATTCAGTGTAAAAAGCAAAAAGTAACATCACTAAAATAGTTAACAGATACAACCAATGTCTGATCATGGACAGTGAAATGAGAATAAAACTACCTTTTGGAGGATTGATTAAAGGGGGGTGTATTTTTGAAATATCTAGCATGTTACCTAATACAGCAAACATCTGAAAAAGGTTGTAGCAGATACTGATCAAAATGTTATAATTATATCAGCCAATATAAAGATAGTATAAAATATTCCAAATAAATTAATGTATAATAAAACAGAACAATGTGAAATGTATCAAATGTGCAATACAAAAACAGACATTTTTTAGCCACTGTTAATATGTGTGATGTACAATATCTAAATGATAGGGTTTGTATAAAAAGTTTGTCTAGAGTCTAATGGTACTTAATCTTCTTCAATGTACTCCTTTTAAAACATTATATAGTTTTCCTAGTGTTCCTTTCACTTTTCAGAACAGTTTGCAAAGTTCTTTTGTGATTGCCATTAGCTGTTTCAATGTTTCAATTGCAATTTTAGAAAATCATAAGGAGCCAAATATGAGTGAGGAGAGTGCTGACAAACCAGGGTGGATGCAATGTTTTCCCAAATGTAAAGAATTCACTCAATCATTGTGACAGTCACACTCTACACAAGCTCATCCAGAATCCCACTGTCAACACATCCTACTAAAAAGGAGTGTCTGTTCACTCATTCAAAATAAGGCCCCCTTTGATTGGTTACCAAGTTACTTCAAGATACAACTAGTTCTTGTGATATTCAAAATAGTTGGATACATTGCAGATTGATCTCACACTTAGATCATCAATGGCTCAACAAATGATAATCATTACTCAATCTGTGGATTTATGCAGTTGATCACAAAGAACCAACATTATGCCAGTGCTAATGATCCCAATATCCAATGTTATAATCAAAATGTGATGACATTTTTTGCATAAGAGAATATAAAAAATCTGAATTCATCACACCATGGGTTATCTATCACATAAACAGAAAATAAACATGTTAATATTAAGTTAGTAAATGTTATAGTAACTGAGTTGGCATTATGGATAGAGCTACTAAATGCTACCAGGGAAGACAACAAAAAACACAGCTATGTTTTATCTTTCAAAAGATTCAAGCTTGTTATAGTCACAATGTCAAAATATAGGCTTAATTAAGAATCAAATTCTCTATTTGGAGTCAAATAAAAAATTATAACATTAAGTTTCCAACCAATTACATTATCAATTAATACTTCAAATACAATTTAGTTTAAAAATAAATAATGCATATTTCTGTCATGCATGCAGCTTATAAACTGGTCTTCCACAAATTTTAAAGTATTGTGGAAGACCAATTTATAAGACTGATCTATCAACCACATCAGAATAAACAGAAAACTATGAGAAAATATCACTCTTCTGTTGGATATTCACACAGACAATAACATTATTTAATATACAATGGAATAACAATGCATATATTCTTAGATCTAAATTTTTTACTTACATTTTTACACTAGATTATAACTAAAATAAAGAATTTACACTATTTACATTGCTCAGACTGTTGTCCTCATCTTTGTTGACATATTCACAATGTTGTACATATATGTACATGTATTAAACAAACATTGTACTTTGGAACTGAACCTTTTATTTCATCGACTGGGGTAGATTGTTCTAGTTCCACATGTCATGCCACTTCCAGATGTTTTAGTATCAGTTATCTCCCTTTAACTCAACTCTCCAAGAATTTGTTCACCTCAGCTGTAGCCAGATATTGAACCCATAATTCTTTGGGTCAAGTCACTGGATTCAACCAACACTTCTATCCACTGAGATCCACCTTGAGGATATCAGTGTATGAATTTTTTGGGACTTATAAACCTAATGTCAATTAGGTTTATAAGTAAGTTTAATCAATTTTACTAGAGCTCATATTGCAATTTTGTTGTTATAATTGTTTTTCTCTAACATTCTGTATTACTGGTTCCCATGTTGTATTCATTTCTTTCAAACCAGCTTAGATTTTAGATTTTTTTTTACCATGGAGATTTTGATTTCAATTTTTAAAACAAGTAAATTTCAGATATACATTATTCCAAAAAAAATTTCGCTTGAAGATGGAACGGAGCCCATTTTAATTTAAACTCAATTTAATTTAAAGGATTATATTGAAGTTTTCGGCTCTTGTTTTGAAACATGAGACCTCTTATGTAGCGATTTGGAATCATATTTTTAAATAAATAATTATATATATATATATATATATATATATATATATATGCATTGCTCTTCAACCAAATTCAATTGAGCTCTCTGGGCAAACGATGTATTTTGCATAGAAAACATTAAAATTTCCATTCCTCTCTGCCATGTGATGATAGCCTAGGGATGGAATCTCTGACTGATACCAAATTGGTTGGGTTTCAATCTTGGCTTGAAGCAACTAGATGTCAAGCCACACTGAAGAGCTGTGATACAGTGAAACAATCTGTCTGTGGATGATAATATATATATATATATATATATATATATATATATTTTCGCACATATAAACTGGGTGTACTTTTAATTAAAGTTAAATTCTTGTGTAGGATTTCTTTAAAAAAGTACTGATTTTGATAAAGTGGTTCTAAGTTATTTTTAAGTATTTTCTGCATGTTTGTAAAGTTTTATTTTTAGTCTTCATTTTAGGATACTAGTATTTTTATAAAAAATGTTGTACCTTAATTATAAAAACATTTCAAAAGTCAATAGTTTTTACTAACAAAATATTATTTAGTAAAAACTGAATACTTTATGGCTACAGCTGTTGTTTTGAAAACTGTCAGATTTCACCAGCTTTATGAGCATAGAATGGAAAATTTGTCTTCTGCATCTATGATAGTTTGTTTCAGTGGTTCAAGAGAAAAATATTGCATATAGCCAGTATGTACATCTTTTGCCATCATTCTCCAAATATTTTCCGAGACTGAAGCCTGGACAAAAAATAAAAATTTACAAATGAAAAATAAACACTGAAGTACAGAACAATTGTATTTGTAGAATGGCAACTCACACTATATTGTGGAAAAATCAACTTTTTTCTTTCTCCTCTATTTATGTATTTATTGGTAGCTTTGGGATCAGCTGTCTTCTGGCATCTCTTGCAGTGGCCGAGATCAAAGTATAGTATTTTTTCTCATTTTAGATTTAAGAAGGCACCTGGTCCTAGGTTTTCCAACCCCACAGCAGGATCTTCCTCATTTCCCAATGAGAGGTTGGGGTCAATATTGATGCTAGTATAGCAATGGCTAACAAGACTAGGCAATTTTTGTCTTTGGCCCATATGTATAAAGAGAATGAAAGATTGAAGTACTTTTCATCTTTCCAGATCACATTCTGCAGATTAAGGTAATCCTCTGAGATCCATACAGATCACTGGTATTTGGCTTCTTGGTGGTGCTTAGGCAAACATACTTTTCACTTAGCTCACACCAGAAATACATGACAATTAGGGGTTAAGATTTTGTGAAAGGAAGATTTCAATATTTTGCTGTACCAGACTTGTGCAATTTTCCAAATACCTTTTGAATTTTAATCTTACAATTCATTGTCTATTCTGCTTCTGTGTTTTGCCGTAAGTTTCAGGATTATTAAAGTTGTGGATCACTGTGATAACCAAGAGTTTCACAAATTTTGTAGAAGAGTATTATTATTACCCAGTTTTGCAATTTACAATTCTTCTAATCATTTTTTAAATGTATTTTAGGACCATTCCAAGCACACTAATAATGCCAGGTACAATTGTCATTTGCATATTCCACAATTTTTCAGTTATCTAGTAAGTGATAGACATTTTCCAAATTTTTCACTTTTTTTTCAGTTTCACTTTGCAGTCTTCTTAAACAAAAAAGCCAGATTTGAGTTTATTTACAGCATTACAATCTGACTTCCTAGCCTGGAGTCCAAATTCATTTTTTCAATAAATTCTAGTCTTAGCAACATGCACTTTGATTTTTAAAGTAATAAAATATGAATTCAATAAATCTGATCAGTTTAAAAATAAGTTCTTTGACAATTTTACATTTTTTTAATGCAAGAGTAACAAAAATTCTTTTTACCTGGTCAGGGTTATATCTGGATAATACCCCATTCCCACTGAACTCTTTCATAACATCTTTAACCTTCTTGCTGGTATCTGAAATAAGAAAAATATAAAAAAATAAAGGATATCTTAATTATAAATGATGATGATGTTGATAAGTAATCTATCAATTTACACATTTTAGGTATTTTATTTATATATTTGGCACACTGCACCAAAAAAAAAAAACTGCTAGTAAATAATTATATTTAATGATGCTGCTTATTGCATGGAAAATAATGACCATGATAATTTGACAAAGGAGTTGTTAAAAAAAGGCAAAAATGCCTATGAACATTGTTATAATTGTAATTGTCTTACTTCCAAATCATGTTAACATGAAAAATTAAACCATGGCTGCTGCTGGGGTTTAATATAAGGAGGGAAGAATTTATGTAATAGAAAGATTTTAACAAAACATTTGTGATATTTCAAAGTTTAAATAAGTTCATTAAAATAATAACAATAACAAATATAAAATTAATGAAAAAAGAAAATGAGAGAGAGAGAGAGAGAGAGAGAGAGAGAGAACTGGCTGAATTAGTTAACCTTTGAAATTAGAAAGAAACTGATATACTAAAAGTCATTTGTATAGGTGTATATAAAGCTAATCATAGGTGGTACCATCCTACCTTGATGTCATGGAAATGTCCAGACTAATGTCAGCTGTACTCTGATATTTGCTGAGTCAGTGTTAACACTGGTTAAGTTAGTCATGGCAAGCAATGTAAAATTTTCAGAATGGGTGCCAGACAGATGTGACATTTCTGAAATTGTGGGAACATATGATATCACTTGAACTACAAGTACAAATGTGTGCTGGGAGTACCTGATGGATGGCATTTCTGTTTACCATGGCTAATCATGGGTGCTTAATGATCATGGCTAGAAATGTCCGCAGTAAAAGTCAAATGACACCGGCTCAAAGCATATCCTCAATCCAATGCAAGTGGTACTAGACTCATATCCAGCAGATCAGTTTAGTGTTCTTTAGTTTCTATGGGATATGAGAGCAGATGACCAACCAGGGTACTCATCTTGATATGAATAAACTAGACACAGTATCTCATCTGGGCTTGTGACATTGCTAATTGTATTCTGGAGGATTGGCAATGTGCAGCATGGTTCAGAGTCATGATTCTTTTAGTTTCACATTGATGGTAGGGTTCAGATATGGTATAGACCTCATGAAGCCATCAACTGGTGATGGTTTTATAATATTGTGTATATATTCATGTGGTATAGTTTAGGTTTGCTAATCAATCTAAATATGTCATTAATTGATGCCCACTATGTTGCACTGCTTTGTGACCATTTGCACCCATTTGTGATCTCCATGTACCTCAACAATCAAGAATGTCATCAGACCAAATTGATTTGAGGTGTATTCTGAAGACCTCTGATGAAAAGTGTACACCAAACATTGATTTAAAATGAGCCTAATTATGTGATATGCTGAAGAGGTCTATTCACACACAAGATCCTGCATGTACAAATATCAGGAAGCCATCAACAGCTATCAAGACAGCATGATTCAACATCGTTCCAAAGGTCTACATTATAGAATCAATGTCATACTGAACTGCTGCACTTTGACAGGCAGGTGGGCATCTTACATGATACTAAATACCTACCATGACTTTTGCTAAAGCTTGAATAAAAACAGTACAAAACATGAACTTTGGACAGTTTATCCACAATTCTGTTTCTGATGTACAACATCTTATTTAAAAATTGGAAAAATACAATAAGAATTAAATAAACAGATCTTGTTGGTTCATTTTAATAAAATTTATTTAAATAAATTTGCGCTACCTAAATATACCACACATACACACACAAACACACACATGGGCAAACCAATGTCCATAGCATAATGATGAAAAAAAGTAATATATAAATACTTTTTTCAACATAATCTCCTTTTTTTGTAAACGAACTCAATGCAACACTTTTCCATTAATCACATACATCAAACATTATACAATGAAAATTTCAGATCAATTTTTTATATAACTATCAGTCTATGAATTTATTAATTCACCTTCATATATATTTATTGTTATCAGCATAATAAAAATTGAAAATGTTACAATAACCTGAAAATTCCACAATTTATCAATTCAGTTTAAGAATAGAACAAAGTAATTTATATAGTGAGAAGAAAGAATATGATTTTTTTTTGTTTAAATACTGTCTTATACATAATTCATGAAAGAATGTGTTCCCTTTCTCTTCTGTTTAGTTGATTTGATTTATGTTATGATGTCAATGCTTATTGTGTCAATAATCCAAAGTTTGTTTTGCATTGATCACTGTTTATTATCATTGAATAATAGAATTTTCCCATTAGAATTATGAACAGAACTGGATATAGCAAAGTCAATATTTTGAGGTTTTGAAGAAGCATTAAAAACACAGCATAACATAGGAATGTAGGTACAAATAGATACTTCACTCATTTTGCTCTTTAAGCATTTTGAAAATCATAAATATCTGCATATTCTCAAGATAGAAAGGTTTGCAGAAGTGTTATGTACTAAACCATATGTGCAGTCAAGAGACTAATATCAGTGAACATGTGCATTTTGAAAAGTAGATGTTAGAGTATATCTAAATATAAATAAAATAGGTTATTGTAATAAAACTATTCATTATATACAGAGTATAATAATCAATTTTGTATGAATAGGGAACAGGTAAATGAGTGTAATTTATACAATTCATTTCCATTGTAGCTGTCCTGATTTTGTTAAAAATGCTACATCAAGTCACAAAAGATCTTTCAATATGTTATCATTTTTTTTATTTTGTGAATATACTTTATATAAAAACTAGAAATTCATTACCATTAAGTTTAAGGTATTTTGTTAATTTTAAACAATATATTTTTCATAAAAATTCATTTTAGGATAGGTCTTGGAAGCTGATCATAATCTTAACTGAACTATCATATTTTATGCTATCATATTTTATGCTATCACATCAAGCTATCAAAACCACTAGTGTCTAATTGAAAATAAAGACATAAGTGTAAATAAAAAATAACTTTTCTCTCTATATTTCTATACTATTTTTAAAAATTTTCTCAACAACTGACATTATTAGTGTAAATAAACTAACCTATTTACTACAGGAGATTAACTCATAGCTAGGAGTAATATAAATACTTTGTCCTTTACTTTATTTTAAAAAATAAACTATGTTGTAGTGATAGTTGAAGCAAGTTTCTGCTTTTTTCAAAAACTATAAAATTAAATTGCAAACACAAATGATTTAAGTCTTTAGAATACTCACGCTCTTCTAGAGGTTGGAGAAAACAAATATAAAAGCTGAAATTTGATTAACAAAACAGCATCACTAAAATATGCTAAGAGCAGCAATTTTTGTAATACATGAAGAAACATCCTTTTACAGTAAGTAGAATTTTATTACATGATAGAAACATAGATAAAGTTACCTATGTTTTCTGCTTTTAAAATACTTTTTATTGCTTTCTATAACTTTAGTAAATATATAAAATATGTTTAAATGTGTTAAATAAAATGTATATAGAATGAGATACATGATTGAATGTTTACTTCTTGCCATCAAATAAGTTTAGTAACCTGTAACATGGATATTTCTATTTAACTTACTGCCAGGAGATTATATTATATAAATTGCTTCACTATATAGATAATTTATTTCAAAATGATCTGTGAAAATCTATTTCTCTTTCCACTTATTTGTCACTTAAAATACAAAATTCAACATTCAGTCTCTTTTCTCTTTTGGAGAGATTTGAAACGGTGAATAAAAAAAGACTCCATATCAATGTCTTTTGAGAATAGCATGTTTTTCAGTGAACTACAAAATGGACACAATGTTTTGCACTTTTCATTCTTTCTATTGTTGTTTCATACAAATGTATGCTCAACCATTAAATTTTACCTTTAACATGATCAAACGATCAAATTTATCTTTTAAAATGTAGAAAAACTACCTCCAACATGAACTATCATTGACTCTTGTATATTGCAAGTTTTACCAGTACAATTAATAACAGAGAAAATAACATAAAATACAAAATATAGCAGGGTATATTAATTTTAGTTCTTATGATACTTAAAGATCATTAACTGAAGCTATTTTATGTATTATATTTTAATAGAAACTCCAGTCAAGAATTGGTATTTAAGAATAAATACAACCTTGTATATTAAAGTTAGGTATATAAAAGTTTGATTAAAGCCAGAATGTTAATGATCAATACAAGTTAGAATAATTTACTAAATATATAAACTTATTCATAAGGTATTCTCATATAACTGTCACCATATTTCATCATATAAAATACTATACAAACATAGGTAATCTCAAACATTTTACATGTATATTGTCTTCAGTGGTACTGAATTTGTAACATTAAAAGAGATATGAATTGTATAACTATTTTCTGAGTCTTTAATGAAATGAAAAGAATCAGAATGTAAAATAAAACAATATTAGTTATTTAAAATAAGTTTGTATAAAATGCTTATTTTTTATTTTATTTTTTATTGCAAGGTAGAATTAAAACAAAAAACATATACTAAGCATAGTCACATCACTTGTGGAAAGTAGATAACAAAGCAGAAAGTATGCATAAAATACTAAATTGTCATTGCTACTCATCAGTTAAGTCTACCTGACATTGATATGAAAAGGAAGACTGAAGTCAGTAGAAAAGGGTGGATACTGTTAGCATTAAGAAGATTTTGGTTATAACTGTAATGTGAAAAGCCAATGGTACTGTGATCAGCCCATATGAAAAACTTAATAAGACTAAGCTAAATGTCAAATAGAGACTGACAACAAAGGAAAGTATACTGTCCGATCATGTAGCAATTAAGTTATACACTTATTAAAAGCAGAAAACTAACACTCTTTATAATTCTATATAAATGTATATATACAAAAATTATATAGAAAAATATATAAATGTGGAAATATACTAATCATATATTCAAATAAATGTTTTTAATTTAAATGCATTGAGCAAATTTGATATATAAAATTCTATATAAAAACATTTGTAGAATTCATACAAAATTAAAAAAATATGATATTCAAATTACCATTAAGGATTCAATTTGCTTCCACATAAAAATAACTATTTTGTATCCTTAATGGAGTTTTCATAATAATTTCTACTTTGCTTTCTCAACTGAAAAATTCAAAACTTGCATATATAGTACATTGATTTAAAAAATGCCTTAATCTGATTATATTGAATACTGTTTCATGTGAATTTATATATTTTAAAATCTTTGTTCTTTAGTGTATTCATAACTCTGATATGTATATAGAAAAATGCAGCTCTAAGAAATGATCAGTCGGGAAGATTATCTATGTATATACGATTTTGAAGCAAAAAAAAAAATGATTGATGATTTTAAAATATAATGATAAAAATATTTTAAAATTACATTTAAAAATGATATTAAATCTTGTCAGTTTTGGCAAAGTCTTTCTGTATAATATTATCCCAGAGTCATTAAACCTCTAAAACAATAATTTCATGTCAAAGATTATAATTAGGGATTTAAGCTAAAGAGAAATACCTGCTTACATTCCTTTGAACATCATCCGAAAACAGGGTTTACTATCATATACTACTGCTATCCTGTAACTGTATGATGATCAGGAAGATTTCTTAAGACACAAAAAAAATAAATGTAAAGCACACGAATAATGATGTATTCAGCAGGGATGTATATTTGTTAATTTATTGGGTTTTTCAACTATAGAGGTAAATGTTTTTAAAAAGTTGCCTTACAATGTACTTACTAGTGAGCCAGAGTCCAGGACTGAAAATAATCAAGTTGAGATCATTGGGATAATTTTTCATTTTCACCCAATTTGGGGCTTGGGGATTTGATTTAGCCATTGTTACCACAAGATGTCCCAACTGACGTAGTAATAGTAAAATGTTCCAGTCAGAAAATGAAAAGGATTTTTTTTCTCTGCACAAAATCCCATCTATCTACACATGTGACACAATTTAAGCTGGTTAAGCTAATCAGAATTGTTATCACCAAACTTAAGAGGATCTACAGGCTGCAGGTAATCTTCAGCAAATAGATTACCCTCTGACCATCAATGAACATAATGCTGCAGAACAATTTGCATCTGACAGTAATTGCTGATAACATATTCACAAACACAGCCACAAGCAAATACCTTCATTTGACAAAAAAAAAAATTATTTTCACATTTATGCTTATTTCCCAGTAAAAACATTTTAAAGCCAAATGCACAATAGTCAAAGAATATAAGCTACTGATTAACTGAAAGAAATGAAAGAAATGCAGCAAACATTATATACCTATGAGAGTCAGCTAAAAAGTAATGCTTACTTTAATTTTTAAATTATTAGTTAGAATTCTTATAGATTCTTTTGCTTATTTGTAATCCACATTATGCTGAGAAGCCTAGGAGGAGTAAAAATTGTAGAGTTACATTGTCTTTTCTGGCCTACAATTCCCTTTCACAATTATTACTCTTTTGAAGACATATAGAAAGCAAAAAACTGTCATAGAATTTATATTTTTGGAAGGAGAATGTGCTTTAAATATTTGTAAGATGTAACATTTAAATAGTGAAATTATTAAATTCACCACTATTAGCAATTGATATATGACTAAGAAAGTAGCCAATGAGGTGGTTATATATTCCCTGATTCAAAGATGGAATATCACAATTTAGAGAGGAGATCACTAAAGATCAGGACTAGATTTGGAATCCTGAAACTTTTGTACTCACTTTAGTATGTTTTTTCTACTATTGAATCCATTGTTATTAAACAAGAACAGACATAACATTTTAATCAATCTTTGTACAAATATAATAACACATATGAGGGAGAAAAAGGTTCTCAAATTCTAACCTAACATCATTTTTTGTGAAGAGGGGCATCTTAGTTAAACTTTGAACTTTTCAGCAGTCCTTCATTTTGCAATTACAATTATTACAATTATTTATATATCCTACCAAACAATATTAGCATTTTTTAAATGTTAACTTTAGCAGTTCAAAATCTATCTCCTGAAATCAGTCAATCAAGTGCTATACATGATACATGCTTGGGTGATCATGTATCTTTCAATACATGACTGAGGAGGCATATTTTTTCCCGCAGTAGGTTGCCATTTCTTTCTGTGGCAAACTGGTTGCCAGCCACAACTAAAGAACCCAGTCTGTCCTGCTATTCAACCCATGGCTAAAGGGAAAAAGAGAAGAGGATTCATACCTTTCCTCCAAGGGTATTTGTGCATGAGTGAATATAACAAACCCAACTGGAATGTGAACTCTGAGTTCTCACTCCAAGTTGATATCCATTACACCACAACGAACACCCCCCCACTGAAATATGGGGCATATGAAATAAACCTGTAAATTGAAAACTATATGGTTTCTCTTATCTTACTTTTCAGTCCCATTTCCCCCTTTTACAAATTATATTTGAGAAAGGATTTTTAAAAATAAAAATAGTTCATGGGTTTAAATATTTCATTTTCTATATTTTGTGTGATTTAAGAATTATAATTAAATTTAAATTAATCTTTTAAAAATTCACAATTAGTGTAAATTTATTTATAAGTCAAAATCTAATTGTCATTTCCATGGAACAGAAGTGGAGAAAGAGGGGACATAGTGGAAACAGTTTATTTTAAGAAAAAAAATAATCAAAAATGAAAATTCAGATTATATGTCTATAGACACCCATCAATAATTCATGGTACTTGTTTTGGCTTTTATTACAGCAGTCAATATAAATTTTTCATTTTTATTCCACTTTTCTTTGAAAATATTATGAAATTGCAAAGATATGATTTTAGCTTATTTCACAAATTTTAATTAATATGGCCATTCCACAGTGATATTCTTTTTCTGAATTTCATATTAACTGGCTTAAATGTACACTTTGGATCATTGTCATATGGGAAATTTTATCTTCTGAAATATGTTAACATTTTGGCAGCACTAAAAAATAACCTTTGAGTAGGATCTTGAAATTCTGTCAATTCTTTCTTCTAATAATATTCTACTAAATTTTTTCCATACAAGTTAAAAAATAAATAAAACTGCAAAATATAGTAAATTTTTTAGGGATTAAATTTTGATCATTCTAAAATCTAACTTATCTTTTTAATTTTAAGGTAGAATAAAGAGAAACAACTGCTCAAATATAACATAAAGGAACACTTATAGTTTTAACCCTGAAAATCTAAAGATTGTAAAGCTGTTTCATGGAGAGTGTGAGAGTTGAATCTTTAACATCAGTATTATCACTGGATATATGTAGATACAAGAATAAAATTCATAGCCTAATAATAAAGAAAGCATTTATTATACCCAACAAGTATTTTGCAAAATAAACTCATTTTTTGTTAATGCACTCAGTGGTGAATATTAATCAGATAGATTGAACATTATACAGTGAAAATTTCAAATGAAAATTCAATTAATAATTATGTATCAAGTTACAAACTTATTAATATATCTTGGTATATTAATCATATCAAGTTACAAACTTAATATATTTTGGTATATTAATCATAATTTTTTTCTTTTACTTGCTATGCATGCAAGCCATAACTTTAAGGTGAATCTGAACATAAACATTATTTAATCTTTTGTAATTAATATTTTCAACTATTTGTCAATATATTTTATATCCCAGCAAAACAACAGACATTTCTCTTCGGAACATTTGTATGAATTCAAAAGCATCATTGTTCAAATTTATTCAGCTGTTTTGAAAAACATTTCTATAGTGGCTATATACTCCTAAAGATGATGTTAATAACTAATTTCAGATATAAAAATATTTTCACTCACAGTAAATATATATATATATATATATATATATATATATATATATATATATATATATATACACACACACTATAATAAATTTAATTTAAATCAACATAAGAAAAAAATTAAACATTAATAATTAATAAAAATTAAAATAACCTAAAAGTTATATTTATATTATTTGATATGTCCATTTAGTGTAAATACCACATTGTTCAAGTGTTACAGTCTCCTCTTAGATTAAAATCATATCATTGACTATTTTAGATTTTATTTATAGAATATATCTTGGTACATCAAAGTTATAAATTTATATATTATCATACTATGCTTTTTGAAATTAGAATTAAAGATCCCAAATATCATATAGTAACAATAATGACATCAGCATTAATAACCTTTAATTATTGAAAGCATATGAATTTTTTTAACCTTGATTTTTCATGAAATTTTAAAAATATATAATTTTTAGCCCCAGATATTTTTCCTACTACTACATAAAATTCTGACATAATGAAACTTAATTAGTGTATCAAGTTTATATTAGATAGCAGAAGATTTGAATGCAAGATAATCCACTTAATTTACATTTCTTCTGTTCAAACTACAGTAGATAAGTAAACACAGATGAATTTTTTGTTCTGTCACAACATTGTAGATTGAATGACAGGCAATCATCAAGCCTCAGTGCTTGATGTCTTTGAAAATGACTATCAGATTGAGCAAAATGTCAATACTGTTGAAATTAGTAGCAAAGACATAAGGATGGCTGACTGAATAGCTTTAATGCTGACAATACCAAAGCTTAGTATTGTCAAATGTAGCGAAAGAGAAAGTTAATTTTATAGATGTTAATCCCACCAAATTTTACTTAATCCAAAATAGATAAAGAAAATAAGTGGATTAAAGTCTACATTATAACAAGAAGGTATTAACAAAGCTATGCAAAGGTTGGCCAATGGAAACTGTGAGTAAAAGAAAAAGAAACCTATTTCAGGTATTTAGTCAAGGTTGAAACAGAGCCAATGGGACAATTGCATACTTCAAAATTTGAAAAAAATTCTTTTAAACACTGGTTAGTATTTGACTAAAATATTATCTAACATATTTAGAAGAAGGACCTGAAATAGAAGTTTTTACTGACAAATATGAATAAAATTACATATTTGATATTCAAGTAGTTAATAAATCATTAATTAAAAATTAAAATCTAATATTATTCTAGGATGTGCTGGGGTGTGATAATATTTTATAAATAGATATTAAAAACAGTAGTCTGTTCTTTATAATATATAATTATATTTTAAAAGTTCATTTATATAATTCCTGATAAGAGTAAAACCTTTGACTATTTTTCCAAATAACCTTTAATATACACCCAGATATGAAGGTGTTTAGTTTATGTAGTGTGGATAATCTTATTAGGATAAGGGATTTACTTCATCCTCATGAGGAAACCTCCACCCTTAAAATCCATGCATCATATCAAAATAAAGTAAAACAATGTAAAATAAAGCATACACTTGTCTCATATGTGTGCATGTACTCATGTATCTTGAATTTACTTAGGATTTGACAAAAAAAAAAAAAAAAAAACCCTATCAAACATATCAGCAATGTCACATAAATTTACATGAACAAATCTTCTCTTTTGTTATTGTGTTGTATGTGAGTGTGTGTATATTATATATATATATATATATACACACACACACTGTTTATACATTATTTTTATAGATACAAATATTTAATATTGTTAGCTCTCTGTCACAGAGAGCCATTGGTTTAGTGGGTATGACGCTTACATCATATCTTAATGGTTTGGGCTTGATTCCCGGTAGTAGATGCGCACTGCTGATGAGTTCCAAAAATAGGACAAAATAGCTGTCCAGAGTTTTCTTCATTCTTAAATAAATAAATTAATTATGATTATTCAAATCCCCCTTAATTTCTATATAAATATTTAAGTAAATGCTCTGTTTATAATAAACAGTATTAACTACATTTACCAGTTTGAATATTCGAGAAATATCATAGAAAATGTGTCCTCTGACAAGAATCAAACCTATATCCATGGAATTTGGTCTGACGTGCTATACCAGTTAGCTAACCAGATACTTCCTCTGTAAGTAAGTTAAATTACTGTTTTGAAACAACAAATTTCTCATGATTTTCTTGTGTAGGATACAGGTTTGATTCCTGTCGAAGGACATATTTCTACGATATTTCACAGACATTCAATGTAGTTAATACTATTTATTATAAACAGAGCATTTACTTAAATATTTGTATCTATAAAAATAAACAGAAAATATATTAAAATAATTGTCAGACTTAGTCCATTTCATTATATATATATATATATATATATATATATATATATATATATATATATATATGTATGTATGTGTGTGTGGAGATAATGGACAAAGTGGAAAATCTTTTAAACTAAGTGTTTCACTCTAATGTGTTAGGTTTGCCATCTTGAGGTTCAAATGAAAGACTAAGGAAAATTCATCAAGATTTTTGAGGATAAAAGAGACAATAAATCAAAATGTCAGATCTGACAATCAGAAGTTTTTTTTATATATATATGTTAGAACCACTGCTATCTGTTGAATTATATATATATATATATGTGTGTGTGTGTGAACTGACATGCTAAAAGTCATGGGATAGGTATCTAGTAGCTTCTAAACACTTCTAGTCATCAACTTGACATGGTGTCAGATGATCATTAGAAAGACATTGAGTCATGACATCAAAAAAGCTGTTTACAGCTCCCTGATATTTGTAGGTATAAGATGTTGTACACGAATAGACATCTACCAATTTCCATATTTTATGAGGTATTACTTCATTGGGCTCATGTCAGGCAAACATGGTGAAAAGTTCTCCAGAATGATTCTCAAACCAATTTTGGTCAACTTAGACCAGATGACACAGTGCACTGGGTAAGATGATAAACTACATCCGCATCCTGGCTAAGACGATAAACTACATCCAACAGCAAGGCCTTTGATCAGGAGGCTTAAAGAACATGGAACCATCTCTTAATTGCTGGTGTTCCCAGGTCCATCCTGACCCAGGGTCATAGCACCTGCCAGGGTCCCAGCTATGGGTAAATAGTTCCCTCCCCCAAAAAGGACAAAACACTATGAAAGTATAAAAATAGGTTTTAATACCAGCAATACTTTTTTGGAAAAATAATTACCAGCAGTATATTTTTGAAAAAAAAAAAAAAAAAAATTAGCAGCAATAAAAAATCTTGTTGGCATTAAATAACCTATTGAGATTGATATGTCATAAAACAAACAAATGTAACTGTGACTCATTGGACCATGCAACATATTGTTAGTGCTCTAGGGTCCAATTAGCAATATCACAAGCCCAGGTGATGTACTGTATCTAGTGTCAACAAGGACACCTAGATGGATTTTTTGTTATGAAAGATAAAAAACACTGAAATGGCCTGCTGGTACCTTCCTGCATTGAATATGGATATGCTGGGATCAATAAATGCCAAATGTCCCCACAATTTCAGAAATGTAATATCACATCTGCATAGTACCCACTATCATGCTCTATTAAAACTGATAATTCATTTTACCTTGCCATGAATAGACTAGCAGTAACTGACTCAGCAGACGTCAGAGTGCAACTGATATCATTTTGTCATTTCCACAATGTATAGTGGCACTATCAACCACAATTTTTTACATAATGCCATCCTATAACTATTGGTATATTAGTGTGTGTGTATGTATATATATGTTTGAGAGATAAATACATAATTTATGAATATTAATCTCAATGATATTGCCTTTTCACATGACTATTTTAGAATATTATCAAGTTGGAACAAAATAATAATTTTTAAATCTGGTAATGAAAATAAAATTCATCATTCATTTCTAACAAATATTTTCATTAATGCAGGTGTACAGAACTGTGTTTTATAAAATAGTATTTTAAGTTAATCTCAAAATACTTGCACACAGAAAAAAATTACATTAGAAGAAGAATAAATTATTGATTTTCATTAATTAAATTAAAATCATTGTACAATGTAAAGTAGATGTTAGACTGCAACATGATGGTGTAATAAACAAAATATTAGTACTGTCCACAGTGGTAGTAGTAATCACATTAAGAGCAACACAGTGAAATCTGAGGTGTGTGGGCAATATGCCTTTGGCAAATTTCTTCAGTTTAACTCCATTCACAGATATAGTGAATATATCTGATAAATTTAGTGAGCTAGCCAGGGCCTGCTGGAGCAAAACATCTCTAAACCATGACATTCCCACCCCCATGTTTCATGCTTGGGATCAAGTTCTTGTGTCCAAATAATCCTGTTTTGGATTTATAAGATAACTAAAAAGTCCTTGCCATTTTTTATGTCAAGAAGTGATCACTAATATGCAAATGAATACGTCACATGCACACACATTAATCATAGTGAGAAAACATGGCAGTGTCAAGGCAGCTCATTTGGAGTTGTCTGCTTTATGTCTTTAAGGTGGGTTTATCGGCAGCTGCATCAAATCACTGAATAGGTCAAGCCTTTGGGAATAATGATGTGAGTGAACATACCACCAGGCATTGGTTCGAGTAGTTCAAGCTGGAAGATCTGTCCCTTTGTGATGAATCCCACAGTGGCCAGCCACTGCCTTGAAGGCATCCATAGAGAAAAAACAGCCAAACCTGTGATGAGTTTACCAAACACTTCCAGGTTTCTGACTTAACCATCGTATAGGGAAGGTGCAGAAGTTGAACAAATGGGTACCCTACACAATGTCCAAAGCCAACAAGTGACAGCTTATTTTTCTACAATGTACACATATTTGAGTGCTTACCTGTGATGAAACATGGGTCCTGCATGACACTCCTAAGCCTGCCAGACATTGGTTGTCTCCATCGGATCCTATGCTTCACACCACAAGACCACCTCTGCACTCACGCAAGATCATACTCTGTATCTGGTCAACAAGTGATGTAATATGAGTTTTTACCAACAGGCCAAATCATCACAGCAGATCTGTACTCATGGCAGTTGGAATGTGCTAACAGATATTGAAACAGAAGAAGCCAGTATTTAGTAATTGCAAGAGTGTACTTTCCTCCATGACAATGATAGGCCTCATGTGGTGTAAGTAGCCAGGGATACCACACAGAAGCTTGGCTGGGAGACACTGTACTATCCACTTTAGTCCTCGAACCTTGCACCAATAGATTACCACCTATTCATTCTCTGGACAACCAACTTCATAGGAAATCCTTTGCAAATGAAGCAGACTTATGGTAGGCACTCAGACTTCTGATTTTTTTACTGCCAGGTTATTGCACAGCTGGAGGCACATTGGCAAAAGGTTCTGGATGCCAGTGGGGGATTACATTGAGGACAAAAACTATTTCAAATTTGCTGTATACCTTCTTTTTTTTCTAGTAAATCAAAAGTGGTAAGGACTCTTAGCTACATTGTATGTTACATTGTGCCAGAAAGCAAACTTTAATCTTGACTTGATGTTTTCAGTTTGTTTTTTTTTGAGAAACAAAGATTTCTTTTTTGCATACCTCCCATGCAAGTTAAATTTGTGCAGTCTCCTAATAGTAGATGCATGTACATTGACATTAGCTGTAGCAAGAGATACCTGTAGGTTCCCTAATGACATTTTAGTATTTTGGGAGAATTTTTTAAGCATCTTGATATCTGCTCTTGGACTGGACTTGCAAGGAAGCCTGTATCTGGGTATATTGGCAATTGTTTTAAATGCCTTCCACTTGTACCTTATTTTCTGGACAATAGAATGGCTGATTTCTAATTACTTGAAGATCTCTTTCTAAATCTCTTTCCAGATTTATATGCATCTACTACCTTCATTCTGAAGATTTCAGATCTCTTTTGATAACATAATACTTCTACTCATCTCAATAATCAAGAGCAAACCAAACTAAATACCTAAGGTTTAAATAAAACAGCTTCCTCTAAAATTTTGTATATGTTCTCATCTTTTTCATCTGATGTAGGGGAACATGATTCTAATTTAAGGAACTAAGTAGCAATACATGTTGGAGTGTCATAACTTTTTCCTTACAAGAAAATTGTATTTCTATTAATGAAATCTTTGAAATAATATCTTTTTTCAGTTTTATTTATATTACCTCCATCTCTAAGTAATTTTAATTTGAAAAATCAAATGTTCATGTTTAAATAAGTTAGAAAAAACATTTCTGTGAAAAGTCCATTTTTTTTTTTAACTGTATAGTGACAAATCAGAACTTATTATACCTTTCAGTAATTATATTATGAACATTGACTTGTGTTGAAGCTGCTACAGTTACGTATTTTGTAAAGCAATATTTTTCCAAACTATCAGTGAACTATTTGATGACAGATTAAAATCATACTCCAATCTGCATTACAAACCAACACACAGATTTAAATGAATTTATAAATTAGATTTTGATTTTTTGTAGATTTCAGATAATATAAAACATGTTTTGCCCAAGTTAAATGGACAATGATGTCAATTTATCTCTAATGTGTTTAGTATAAATATGAAGGTCAACATGCGATTGGATCAAGTCTTGATTAATCAGTTAGGAATGCAATATTTCATTTCCATTCATTTTGTTTCAAATCATATAACTATTTTAGTTTATTTATTTACAAAATTCAACATGAATTTGAGAACATTTCTTCCTGACAACATGAACCTTATATTTATTCCTGCACATTTTTGGTTGAGATTAATTGGAAATATTTCAGATATTCTATTCTCTGACAAGGGGACTAGTTCAAAAGTATTATTCTCACTTAAAGTATTCATTTCATACTGTATGGCTACTTGATAATAGCTTGAATCAACAGAGGCTTTCCATTATGTATTGGGTACATAAAGTAACTAGTAGTAATAGTCTATAGTGTATTTTCTACTATAGACCAATGTTATTTCTAACAACACAATCTTCATTATGATTCCTCCTTGGATATTAATCAACTAATCAATTCTTTCTAGAGAAGATTACTTTAAATATACTCAGATCTGGCAATCTGGTCAACAATCTAACCTCTATTTACTTCTTCAACACAATCATTCTTAATATACACTGGTATTATAATTATTGCATCATCAATTGGTGAAAATAATGGATTAGTAGCTTCATTGTTACCATTCACTGTTTTGAATTTATTGGTAAATTTCATTTTTTAAATTTATTTTCTGGAAAACATAGAAGGTATTCCAGAGTAGTACTCTGCATGTAGACATAAATTGTACCAAAAGTATGCATGTTATGAACATTTTGCTTAGTAGAAGGGACCTGTTCAAATATAATTCAGTCCTGGGACTGTGATAGCTATTTTGAATATATGCAACAGTTGTGTCAATGATAGCATATATCTACAATATTTTTTGTAAACTTGTGTAATGAATATCATTTCAAGGTGAAATTACCAATCTCATTCCTCAGTGCCATTTTGAAATGACAAATAAGAAAAAGATTTTCATGTTTAATAAAAGTGATTCAAACTCTTTACATATGACTTCTGTACCTAATACTTTTAATATGTTTCACTGATGCATACAGTATGATTTCAGTTAATTTTTTAGTAGCTTATAGGTTATTACTCTTTTTTTTTTTTTTTAAAGAAATACATCTTGATCAAATCTGAATACACAAAACTAAGCATATCTTTAATAGGATATGTCAAACAAACTAATCCAAGCACATGTTTTAATATTGAACTAGAATGTTTGTTATGCTTTCTATTTATGTACTGCACCATTTTCTATTCCATACAATTTTCACGCTAAAAATTATATTTTCTGTAATTTTAATTTTTTCAATACTGTGTTTGATTTTATCCTTAATGCTACAATGACTAAAAGGTTATTTTAAATTACTTTTGATAATTTCAACAAAATTCTATTAAGAAAGTAACAGACATATCTTTTTCTCAATATTAAATTTTGTACCATCAAGACATTAACACAGCAAAATTCTACCTCAATTTAATATATGCATCTTTGTTAGTATCTGCTTGTACAGAAAAAATATCATGTTTTAAGTATATAAAGCACATATTTCCAAATAAGATCTCTATAATTCCACCAAAGAAACAATATTTGTCTTCAAATTATTTGTTCATCAAAGTGGCTTTTTGAGGTTAAAATTGGTATTGAAACTTATAAATTTATATTTGTCCATTATGATGTGTGAGTTGTTGCCCTACAGTCAATTAATATACCATTTGCATTTTACATGGTATCCATTCCAACTGAAAATAGAAAAGATTGTTCATATTTGAAGCAGTGATTTATATTTTACAGACATTCTTTTTGCTTTGGTAGTTTATGTCCTTGTTTACCTCAAGCATGACACACAATTGTTTTTTATTTCAATTTTTGTCATGTTCTCATTTTCAGGACGTTTCTTCATGGTATTCTCTTTGCATTCTTTCTGTTCCCTTAGAAATTCTCTTTTGGTAATGGCTATAAATGGTTTGAATTCTGATAAAAGTCCTTTTAAGGACATGGCTCTTAAAGATTATTTCTTCAAATGCAGTACATATTGTTGATTTCATCAAAGTTGATTTTGTATATATTAGGAAATGACTCTTGATTTTCCTTTGGATAAACAGACTTTCCTCAAGATTTCCAATGTCTTTCTAACATCACCCTTAGCATCATAAATGACTAGGGAAAGATTACTGTCTAATAATAGATAATTAGACAGTTTCATTAGTCAATGAACTAGCTATTCAAAAGTTCTGGCATTGTTTTTTCTGTACTTTTCATTGTATGGACAACCTTACTCTTCTACAAGTATTTCTAATGATTGCTTAAATATTTTGTTCTGATGTGAAATTCAATTCCTCTTCATTTTCTTCCATTAAAAGTTTCAAGACAGATAAGTGAAAACTTCGGCGACAAAACTCACCTGGCCGTGCGTCTTGAAATGGACCTCCAATTGGTTGTTAACTGGGGCATGAATTGGCTGGTCAACTTTAATGCCTCAAAAACTAAATTACTCTCCATTAACCACCATAGAGATCCTTCCCTGCCCCCCATTAAAATGTCTGATAGTCAACTTCCTGAGAGCAACTCCCTGCGTCTGGTCCGTCTCATGCTGACTGCTGACCCGAGATGGAACAAATACATTGAGTCAATTGCTTCTTCCACCGCGAGGAAAGTTGGCTCTCTGTGCCGTGCCAGGAAATTTTTCTCCCCTGAATCGATACTTCAAATATACAAATCAACCATTCGCCCTTGCATGGAGTATTGCTGCCATATATGGGCTGGAGCACCTTCTGCTTACCTCGGAGTTCTTGAGGAGATCCAGAGACAGATATGTAATCTAATTGGCCCTGATCTGGCGTCTCGTCTGCAGTCACTCTCTCACAGACGCGACGTCACCTCTCTCTGTCTTTTCTACAAATACTTCCATGGTAATTGCTCCGATGAGCTGCTTTCACTGGTTCCCAGACTCCATGAATTCAAGCGCCCTATAAGGCTGGCATCCTGCTCCCACCCTTACACTATAGAAATTTTTAAATGTAGCCGTCTTTTCTACTCCAATAGCTTCATACCTCGCACCTCTCGCCAGTGGAACACCCTTCCCAATTACTGTTTCCCTGAAAGCTATAATCTCCAACTATTCAAATGTAATGTCAATCGACACCTCCAGTTACCTTGACCTACCCACTATCCTTCTCCTCATCCTTTCTTCTATCACTCCTATCCGCTCTCGCTCCAAACCTTCTGCAACCCCCTGCATCCTAGTGGCTTCACGCTTGCTTGGGGCGTAATGCTAAAAAAAAAAAAAAAAAAAAAAAAATTCAAGCTCTAAGAATTTTTGTCTGGTCACCAAAGAAACATGTGATGTGTTATCCTGATGTAATGCTATGACAATTCTCCTTAACTAATTCTGGTTGTCATTTTGTCAACAGTTACCTTCAGTTGCCTAATGAAGAGAAGTACTTGTTTGACTCAACTGTTTGGTTATCTCAAAAGAGGTTGTAACAGAAGACTTTCTTTTAGCCCTGTCATATACACAGCATCACTTTCTTTTAATGAAAAAGGCTTTTGAGTATGATTAGTGATGGTTCATTTCACATGAATCAAACTTTTGCATTCTATATTGTTATAAAATAACCACTTTCCAGCACCTGTCAATGTGTTTTATATTCAAATATGGTCCAATAGGTTTTTTTTATTTAAATGATGTAGAAGCCATACATCAAAGTGACTGATGTAAATAGGTTTCAACACTTGAGTACTTTGACAACTTATCACATTGTATAATGTTGATTATTCTCAAATAACAGCTTGATTTGATCACCATGATGAACCTTAACTTGTCTACTCACTTGTGGGACATCATTCAATGAGAAATCTACAACAGAAATCTTTGCAAACCAGTTTTGACATGTTTGTTCATTCACAGTACCTTCTCCATAAACTGCACATTTTTTATGTTTCAATCACATTTTTAAGTTTAAGAAATTAAAAATATGGCAAAACATTTCTACATCCAAAAGATCAATTTTGATTGTATTGTAATGTTTAGCTTATCATTGTCTTTTTTTTTTTTAAATTGTCAAAATTAAGTAAATTTTGTTTGTTGATTCTAACACTGAATATGGAATCAACAAACAAAATATACCAATTTTGACAATTTAAAAAAAAATAGACAATGATAATTATGTAATTATGCAATTCATAATTACTGCAATATAAAGGCATACTAGTGTACATATATAAACAGAAATATAAAATATAGAAACAAATAGGTAACTACATAATTTTGTAAACCTTAATGAAACAGGGTTTGAACATATGAGTTTATTTTGCACATGACTGAAATTTATGTATACATACATATTCTGAAAGGTAACATTTCAATGAATCTTTCTATACTATTTGTATATGGATTGTGAATTTTAAATGTTTATACATTAAAAGGAAAAATGGACAAAAATTAAATGCATTTTCATCATTTCTGGAGAAAAATCTATACAATAGCAAAAAAAATACATGCAATTTATAAAGAGGGTGCGAGAGAATAATGCTCAAAAATGGAAATATTGATCAGAAAAGCCATACACATTACAGCAAGCCTGAAGTAATTGAGGATGACTAACCAAATCAAAACACTGATTAAAAGTAATTCAAGTCATACAAGATGGGACATCACAGAGATTCTCCACATATTTCATATGAACATGGTAAGATATTTAAAAACACTTGGATTTGTAAATTATAATATTTAAGTGCCTCACGATTTAATTGGAAAAAATTAACAGACTGCATTTCTATCTGTAATTCTCTAAAGCACAATAAAATGCCTCACATTTAAAAAGAGCAATCATAGGCAATGAAAAGTGGATTGTTTACAACAATATGAAGTGGAGTGAAAAACATTCATGAGAATATGAAAAGATGATCTGCAAGTGAAGAAGGTGATACTGCATATCTAGTAGGATTGGAATGTCACCGAGTCCCGCCTGCAAAATCAAACATTGAATTCAGAAAAGTAGTTACCATTTGAACTAATTAAAGGATACAATCAATGAAAAGCATCTGCAATTAGTCAATCAGAAAGGTGTTATTTTCCATCAGGACAATGTCAAGCATCACAACTCTTTGTAAATGCAGCAGAAATTGGTAAAACTTAGCTTTGTATTACCACTTATTTTGATCCCTACAAAATTCTCTAATTGTGAAGACCATCAATTCTCTGGAAGCCTATTACTTAAATCAGTTCATTACTCAGAAAGATGCCAAGTTCTGGGAGAATGAAATCAAGGAAGCTGACTCAAATATGTTAAAGTGTAGTGAAACAAAGTAATATGCAGATGACTGAAAGAATATACAGATATCTAAATAACGTCTTTGAAATTTGCTTAAAAAATGCTACAAAATTTTGTTCCTACTCAATATATATCTGTATATATTAGGGTATGTAAAAATTACATGCTAGCTATATCTTTATAAAGAAGTTAATGTAAATATTAATCAAGGCCTACAACTTTTTTCAATAGCTGAAAAATGTAATTCAAAATCTAAATCTCAAGTATAATACATATTCCCCATTTAGATAAATATTGAGTTGATAGCTGTTCCTAATGGATGCATTTCTCTTCAACTTTATAACTAAGTACATATTCCTAGTACTTGATGCCAAGTACAGCTAAGCACAAACTTATCCATAAGCTACAATGAATTTCATTTAAAATAATAAAATTAATTTTTCAAATATTTTCCATATATAAAAGTTAGAATATGTTCTTAGACATCAAATAAACACTCAATTTATTTCAGAAACATTTTAATAGGTTCATTTTTTTTTTTTTACTGCTTTAAACTTTATTTTGGTGGATGCATGTGTTTGAGTAAAGGTCATCTATTTTTTTAAAAAACAGTGTGAGTTACATCTATAGGTCTGTGCATTGAAGATTCTTAATAAAGAAGATGTGCCCTCCAGTAAACCTATGTCTCTCTGTAGGGAGAGACCACTATTTGATCTGGTGGGCTTTAAACTGCTCAGCCATAAAGAGCTTCACAACCCAGCAAGGTTCAATTATCTTTTTTAGGAATGTACATCTTCCAGTTCAGATTTTCTTTAAAGCTCATATTTGCTAATTTTTATATACAAAACAAAGTAATTTCAATGCAGGGACAAAAATATTGATATGTTTCAGCTAATAGACAATAACATAGTCTTTCTAGTTAATAAATTTGTGTAAATTTAGTAATTAATCTCCTACACATTTCTTCTGACATGTTCTTTGAAAGCAAATTGCTCTAACCTTACAAAATATAAACACAGTCTTGAATGAAGCCTAAGTTCTTGCCACAAATTTTCTAATGGATTCATTGAAGGCCAAAATAAGGCATTGATCTTCTTGTCTTTAAGCCAAATTTTTCACCATTATGCTTTTGTGCTTAGCATCATTATCATTTTGGAAAGTTAATTGTCATCTTCCAAAAAGGTATCTGGAAGAACAATTCAGATTTTCCTTCAAAATATCATGTTGTACTTCTTCTCTAATGATTTAAAAAAAAAAAAAAAAGAAGAAAAAATGCAGCCCATTTTATTTCTACTAAAGCATTCCCAAAGCATAAGGTTGCCACTCTCGTGTTTTACATGAGGGATGGTGTTTCTAGGATTCATAGCTGCTTCTTTTCTTTCACAATTGCTGTGTCTGATTCTGACCAAATAATTCAGCTTTTTCACTGCAGAAAAAAAATGTACCAAAAAATCAATATCTTTTTCCAAGTAGGAATGTGTAAATTCCAGTTGAGCCTTGTGATGATAATTTTGAGCAAAGATGTTTTTCTTAGACAGTAACTACTTAGAACACGTTTATTGAATACCCTGCTTTCCATGCAATGTGACACATTTACTTCATTGTTTAACAGATCAGAAACAATACTTTTCAGTACAACTTTGAGGTTATTTTTGCATTTGTGAGCAAACTTTCTTTGCAATCTGAGTCTAGCTTTACAACTCTTTTCAAGAAGAGTTGCAACTTTTGGTCTAACAATATTTTTCCATGATTTACTGCACATATTTGGGTGCTGAAAATTGCTTAAACTGCTTTTGCAGCTCCAAAATTCAATTCCTGAATTGCAAGTATATACAATTTGTTGTTTTAAATCCAGACAACTCTTTTACCTTTGCAATGGTTTTAGCATTGATATCTGGCTTGAAGCAAAGAATGTACAATGTAAATGTGTAAATTTTAATAATGAACTATCTTTAATTGAAAAAATTAAACTAATCAATTTATTTGAAGTAAATTCTATAGTTAATTTCAAGAAATTGTTAATGTAGATTCAATCAGCAAGAGTACAAACTGATAAATTTAAATAAATTAAATTTAAATATGCCTTCATTTCCTTCAATGATAACATTATTTATGTGCATCAATTTTTCTAATCTAGAAAAAGTATTAGATTGTAATTATGTCATTTTACATTCTGTAATATAGAAGCAACTCTAAGTAGAAGTTTATGGTAATTTTCTAAGCATAACTTAGATATGGCACAAGGCTAAAAGCGTCAGGTGAAATTGTTCTAACGAAACAAGCTTGCTAATCATTACACCATATCGAAGTGCTCTATAGTGATTTTCTAAGCTGGACTGGGCTTAGATGTGGCACAAGGCTGAAAGCATGGAGCACTGAGTGAGAGGCAAAATCACTATTCAATTGAAATTGATCTAGTGAGTCAAGCTTACTAACCACGTTGATGAACCCGTCCTGGGTATGACGATAAACTGCATCTGTGTCTTGGGTATGACGATAAACTACATCTGACAGCAAGGCCTCTGATCAGGAGGTTTTGAGGAGCATGGAACCACCTCTTAATTGCTGATGTTCCCAGGTCCAACCTGACCCGTGGTGGTAGCACCTGTTAGGGTCCCAGCTATGGGCAAATAGTTAACCTCTAAACTGAGTTCAAAACACTATGAAAGTGTAAAAATAGGTCTTAATGCCAGAAACACATTTTTGTAAAATAATTATTACCAGAAATACATTATTACCAGCAATACATTTTTGAAAAAAAATATTACCAGCAATAAAAAATGTTGTTGGTATTAAATAACCCATTGAGGTTATGCCATAAAACAAAACAAAACAAACCATTGATGAGCCCAAAAAAGAAATCTATGAAGCTTTATTTAACTAATTCAGCTTTAGCACTGAAAACATTATCTTATTACCACATATTCCTGTAAGAGAATTTGATCTGATACTTGACAAAACTAATTCACTGGAGAATCTTGATTGTATATGAATGCATGTATGTAATTCTTCTTAACACTGTCTTTTCGACAAGTAGCAAAATAGTACAACTTTGCTAGGTATCATTTGTAAGCATATCTTATTTAGATTTCCTGGTCAGTTAGCAAATAACTCCTACATAGACTTGAGATATTACATTTAATGGATCTTAAACATTCTTTTGACAATCTTGAATATATCATCATAATAGTGTATTTTTTATTTTTAATATGATGATATATAGAAAGTCAAAATTTTAAATCCTTCATTACATATTTTTCTTCTCCTCTTTTGGCATATTTAGACTGAATGAGCCAAGAATCATAACTGCAATTGATCTTTAAAAATGAAGAAATGTGTGATACATTTATTTTCTTGAGCTAAACAAGAAAATACTGCAGCACACATTTCTTCATTATATTTTTATGTTCAACAATAAGAGTGTTTGATGAATTTATAGTTATAATAAAGAAAAAAGTTTTGAAAAATCTTTGTTTCCAGGATTTCAGGAGCAATTCTAGATTGTGTGACAGTGTATTTGTGAATCTTAAGAAATATTGTTGAATTGCTGAAACAGATATTCGTTCATGTACTATGTCCTTTCGGGATGTGACCAATCATGGCTCTCCACAACTTCCTATCTTTTGTAGCTCTTAGTATGTTTATCTTTACTATCCTTCTGACTCCTTATTCTGCCATCCATTTACACAAACTCATTAGTTACTCACTGTTTCCTTCTGTCCTGCTTGCCTTCAATATGTCCTGTGGGCATTAAATTCTCTAAGTCCTCTTTCCTATTTATGTGACTTCTTTCTGATTCTAAGTATAAGTGTTCTTTTTGTTCCCTTTTCCTTAAAACTTTCTTAGTCCATTCTATTCTCAGCATCCTTCAGTAGGATTATATTTCTGTTACTTCAAGTATTTTCTTCTTTAAGGAAATTGTCCAGCATTCACTCATATAGAAGGATTGATATTAGCAAACAGTTCAGAACTCTTATTTGTTTGTAATGAAATTTTCTTTTTGAAAGGCATCTTTTGCTATTCCAATGTACCTTTGAATTTTGGTGCTACATTTCCTTCATATGCCAAAACATTTCTCAGATATTTAAATTTTTCTACTTGCTTGATTTTGACATCTCCAAATCATAGCTTGCATATTGGGCTGTTTCAATTTCTCATGACCATACATTCTGTCATCTTATAATTGATGGTTAGTCTTTTCTTCTCACTTTCCTTTACTACATTGTCTAGAAATTGCTGCAGTCTTCTTTCTGCGTCTTCCATCAACATAGTATCATTTGTGTATCTTATGTTGTTAAGATTGTGTCTATCAGTAATAAATCCTGGTAGGACTTATTTCATAAATATATCTCTAAAATAATTTAGATTTTATCAGGAGAACTCCCAACTAAAGTAAATTTTTTTAAATCCTCTTTTTATACAAAAAAATCTAATTTGAGCTCAAAATGTGAGCCCTAAATCTAACAAGACAAATTAGCCAAATAAAATTCATGACCTGCAAACAAATGATAATTTGTAAACCCTTTTTGATAAATACTGTAATTTATGTTATTTACTTTTTGTTTATTACAGTGATCACTAAAATGGCTTGGGAATTTATTGACCAGGCCATTAATTTAGTCCATTGAAACCTTTTAAAAACAACTGCTATATGTTCTTAATCTTTCTACATAGCTAGATCCCTGATTCTTTGCTTCCTTAACAAAATATATTACCGTCACAGAAACATGTAAAGTTTTAATCAAATACTCAGTCTATAAATTTATATAAACTTTGTTAAAGCTTCAACTAGAACAGAAATCAAATAGTAAACCTTAAGAGACTGTGATAGTTTTACTGATTCATGACTAGAGAATGAAATATATTTAATAATCTTCAATTCAAAATTCTAACCCCTGAGACTGATATAACCAACTTCTTAGATTTGTACAAAATGATAAACTATATAGTATGGTTCCAGGTCAAACTGAATACAGTGGATCTACATTCCTTCTCTCCATATCTGAGTGTATTTACCAATAAAAATAATAAATCCAAGTAAATAAAAAAAAAACAAAAGTATTTACTTACAGCTGCAGTAATCTTGCAGTTGCTGGAATTGAGCTGGACTGAGCTTTTGCCACTGCATAGCCATTCTATTTAATACAGCAGCACTTCAGAGAATTCAGTCGGTTGATATCCTTCACCAGAGTAATGTGGGTGCACAATTCCAATGTTATATTTCTGTCCACAGTTGATTACTTGGTAGCCGTTTTATTTCTTCCCAACAATATATACCAAGTGAAAAACAGTGGGTTAAATGTAGGAGCCACAGAATAAATATAAAAGAGCAATGAAAATGCTGAAATTACGTTTTTTTTCCTCTTTTCTATCCAATTTAAAAAAGCGATAAGGTTTATTATGTTGCAGGAGGAGGTGTTCAGATGTAAAGCAAATTTTTCCTCTTTTCCAATAAAAAGACTTTAGCTGAAAAAAGACTACACAATGTTTTTAATGCTTAAATCCTTTCCAAATGCATTATTTCCATATTAGGAATGATTTCCCTCGAAATACATGAGAACTCTTCTGCCATATGTACCTCCAGTGGATCTACAGAAAAGAAAAGAAAAAAAGGAGCAAAGTGAGAAAAATGAAATATTGAAATTATTAACAAATATTACATCAATTTTTTATAACAAAATGAAAAAGAAATAAAAGAAATTACTAATCAATCAATAAAGTTTTCTTTTTTTTTTTTTGAAAAGATAGTTTTATACTGATTATTATATATTCTACCAACCATAATATATGCAAGTTTGTGTACTTTAGTATATGAATATAATAATTTGTTTTCAATTGAAAATGAATCTAAGAAATTATAATTGGAAATGTTTATAAAAGCTAATGATGAAGTCAGAATCACATTTTCCAGTCAAAAAAAAAAAAAAATCTTTCGAATAATTTTAAAATTTATATTAACAATTTTTTTTTTTCTTTTTAATGCCATGTTCCTTAAGATTCATGTTCACAGATTCTTTCTCTTTATTATCTGTGAATTGCCATGACTGCTTAGGAAAGATAGCAGAGTGGTGGTTTCCTGTTGCCATTTCTAATATTTGAATTCAGAGTTGTAGTCTACCCTGTTATTTAATCCACAGTTGGAGTTAGGATGAGAAGATGAAGTCATGTCTTTTCAAAGGACATTAGACATTTGAAATGAATAAAATAGGATTGAACTTGACAATTCTCCTTTCCACACCAATAATTGTTATACTACCTGTATATATTGGCTTGCCTAAAAATGTTGTATTGTGCTTGAACTTTGGGCAAGAGAAACAATGAATTTTAGCTAATTTCATTAAAAAAAAAAACAAAAAAAACAGATCATTTTTCATTACTGCATTAAATTTTGAAAAAAAAACTTCAAATTGGTATATTTTTGTTTATTGATTCTAATATTGAAGATAAAAAATAAAGAACATTTTTTTATATTATGTTATTCTTATTTAGGAAAAATTCTATTCAAAAACTCAAAGAGATTTGTACAGTTTAAGAAAAACATCTGGGTTGGGAAGGTTTCACTCATTTTCTGTATTCGCCACCATCTTTACATGACCATTTATTCTGGACTTTAAAAATTGTCTTAATGAAAATATTTGAATTTTCTAGAAGACAGCAAAAGACTCCAGGAACTGGGTAGATGAAATTATGTAACTGTTTGAATGATGGCAAAAGATAGTGAAGTAAAAGAGTGCATGTCTTGTTCAAAAAAGTTAATGTGAAAAATAAAACAAAAATCTTATCTCTGTTTTGTAAGCTGAACAAATGTTGTCATACACAAGAAAAAAATTACATTCTTAGACACATGAACAAAACAACTTTTTAGGTTAACCAATACTAACATCGATATAAATGAACTTTCATGGAAGATGTGCAAAAAATATAACTCCAGATTGAATAAAATCATAAAATTAAGTATTTTAAAATCATGATTAAATTATTAAAATTCCCTTAATTCCAGTAGTGTCCCATTAACATTTTCCTCAGAGTGTGAAACAGTGTCCAAAATTACACAAATTCAACATTGGCTGAAATTTAACTACATATGGTAGGCATTTATTTATTGGGATAATAAAATATATTTTGCTTACATTCAAATTAAATTGAAGGGTTAAAATATGAAAAATACTGTTAAAAGAATGTATATAAATACTTTTTTTTTAAAAAAGGAATTTAGTTTTATTATTAAATACTCCAAAGACATTTCCAAGTAAATTAATCAATTAATTCAATTGATCTAAAACATACAAGGGAATACTCAAAAGTTCTTGGCCTGACCAAGAAGCACTTACCAAATATTTGGTCAGAATTTATGAAGTGGGCCAAGGCTCAGAACTTTTCAGTATCCTCTCGTATTACTGAAATAAATTATTTCAAAATAATCCATTCAATTAAATCTGAAGTAGATGAAAAATCATATGTCAATATATTTTTGATAATAAAGACTGACATCCTTTTATACCATATTAATATTACAGCAATGTTTACCAGATGAACAAGACTTTCAAGGTAAAATATTTCAAAAGTAAGCAACACACACACACACACACACACACATTCTCCAAACAAGTTTGATTAAGAAGAACTGACAAGGTCTGTTTGTTTTATTAGAAAAAAATGAAACAGTAGTCAGTTCTTTTAAATCAAACTTATTTGGATGAATACTTGCAGAGCATATATCTCAAGACATACCCCATCAATGTTTTTTAAAATGAGACCATGTAATATACATGGTTTTAAGAAGTGTGTGCATGCATTTAAGAAAAATAAAATGTTTATCTGCACACAAAGATAGGAAAATAATGATTAGAACTTACCAATTCTGCTTTGAAAAGCAAATAAAAAGTGAAAAGTCTATACAATTAAAAAATAATGACACCTAAAAGTGACTTTTTCTTAGCTGTCGATACTTTGTTAATTTCAATAAAATAAAATCATTTGAATACAATGCAACTACTTTAATTTTCATAATACATTCTGAAAATTTTCTAATCAAAATTTTAGAGAGAAAAAATTTATTACATTTAACAATTCATTTGGCAAAATAAGAGAAACAATAAAAATTTCTTCATAAACTGCAATAATTCTGATTACAATGTTGGCAGCTATATTTTTTAAAGATAAGGGTATTTAAATATATATTTTAAATAAAAATTACATTTATTTTGAAAGAAAAAAATCTTTTCTCAAATAAAAGAACTAAAATAGCAAAAATTTGAAAGTCTCATACACATTTAAATATCAAATTGTAAATTTTTCTTCACTTGATATTCCTGTTGATATCACTCTTAGAATATTTTCAACACAATTTCTTTAATATCTCCTCTTCATCCCTATATTATCAGATTGCTAATAATTTAACAGAAATTTAAAGCTTCTAAAAAGTATTAAAATTGAAGAAATAAAATGTATTTTTAAAGCAAAATTGGGAACAAGTGTTACTAAGGATGCAATTATTTTTATATATACTTACTCATGTAAATATTTCTTTTTTTCCCTCTTGATATATTTTTGATATACATACAAAATATTCTTTATGCAGAAATTTCCAAACAGAATGCTTCAACATTAATAATAATACAGAATTTAAGAAAAGATGCTGTGAAGTAAATGATGCATCTGTGATTGCAATAAAAAGTATTATGCAATTCTTTAGGACTGTTGAAATCACCAGCCACTTGTACTAACTGCAAAATTTGAATCAATGCAATGGGCTTGTAGGCAGTAACCCTGAGAAGAGATCAGGAAGACATAAAAGGCAGTCCAGATAACTTACAGGTAAGTGGTTATATGAGCTATGGGTGTATTCCTTTCTTTTGATTTTATTTATTTATTTTAATAGGAAACTATAATTACTGATATTTAACATAGAATATATAGCCTATACATAAAACATTTTAGTCATGGGTAACTGTGGAGCAAGTACCTGGTATTAACAGTAGTGAACTAAATTTAAGCTATTAAAACAACAATAATACAAAGAAAAAAAGATTAAAAACACAGCATCTTATCAAGAAAAACAATGACAATAAAAAAGAAAAAAAAACAAGAAGAGAAATATCTTGCTAAAATTAAAAAAAAAAAAAAAAAAAGCTCAAGCTTAAAGAAAAGGTATTTAAAAGTTATTAAAAGCCTTGATATTGAAATTTACTTTAACAACCAGAAAAGATAAAATTATGATCTTTACTATCAGTACAAGAACTAACATCTACTTAAAATACTAAACAAAAACTTGCCTGTGTGTATATACATACAAGAGTAAAATAAAATGCATATGGCCAATTCATTAGATTTCTACTTTTCATGATCAGTGTTTAGATAATATTCCAGGGCTTTACAAAAAAATGAATCTCTAAATCATATTTAGAAGAAAAATAAGAAATTATTGTTCTTTTAGGTTTAACTAGACAACTCAGTGATTTGGAGAGTCACCCTTTCAAAGAAAATTATGATGGAAAAAAAAGATTATCTTTGAATCTATTCCCTCACAGATTACATGAACTTCTGTGTATTATAGCTGAAAGGGCAACTAATTTTGGGGGATTTTTACTCATGTGAAAATAAATAAATTAGGTATAGTGCTCTATAAGTAGCATTTAAAAGTCATTTCCATTACAAAATAGTTTTTCTTTTTTTACCAGTTCAACACAAAAATAATTTAAAAACACACACAATATTTTCATTAATTTTTGAGATGAGTAATTGTTAATATACATTTTGATTTATTCAAACTATTGGCTGAAATGCGTCATCCATAATAATCAAGATGAGAACAATAGTTTGAATGAATCAAAAAAATAGGAAGAAATTTATATACAAACATTTTGTGATATTAAAATTAAATTTAATAAAAAAAACTTTTACATTTATGAGACTGAAAGACATTTTTCTCATAAGATCATAAATAGAAAAACTGTTTTATATATAATAGAATATATAAAATTTTATATGTCCATATCAAATCACATGTAAACCCTTTTGGTGAAGTATGCACTATAAGATCTGATAATAATTGTTGGCAGCATTAAGTATAACATAAAAACAACAACATGCATCATATGACTAAATGGGGGTCAGAATATATAAAAATGAAAACAAAGAAAAGAGTTGAGCGTAAATTAATCATGCTGTAGATTTCTTTGTGAAAATTCAATTTTTTGTTTTAATAGTTATGACTGGAAGTCAAATTAAAGAGCTCTTCAATTTTCAAAATAGCAGTAGTTTATGTATATTCAAAAGCAGGCATTTAACTCTTAGAGATATCAATAATCAACTTACATAAATAAAAATCATTTAGGGAGATTACAAGATTATTCAAGGTTAGTTTTAACAAATAACATATTTACCTTGAAGTATTAGGGGCATTATTCAATGCAAATGGATTAAAAATAATTTTTGACTCATAAATGATTAAGAATAAAAAATCTCAAGTCAAAGGACATTTGAATAATTTTCTTTTATTTTTTAAAAAATAATTAATGGCATTCCTGAAACAGGAATGCAATTGATTATTTTTTTCTGGGGAATAATTTTAATTTAAAGAAAGCATTTGTTTCACCAGATAAAGATAAGTTTACCTATTGCAATACGATAAAGAGAACAGAAAAGTTTTGTATAAGATAACAATTAAATATTTATTCCACAAAAACTTTTAGTGTTCAGAAATAAGACTCAAGCTTGTAGTAGAAATCAGAATAAAAATATAACCAGTATCTGTAATAAAGAAATTATATATTTTACTACCTTTTGGAATGTTAGTTTCAGCAATGTCAATGTCCTTCTTACAATATTTGGAGAATATATATATTTTATATATATATATATATATATATATATATATATATATATATATATATATATATATATATATATATATATATATATATATTATATTTATTTATTTTAGTAGTTTCATATACTAAGCTATTTGTTTATACAGATTAAACTGAAAAAAACTTCTTTAAGGATCAATTAAAAAGCTCCAAAATAAAACTGGTCAAATATAGTAAAGGTTTTGTTTATGTGAATATATGTAAAAATTTCTCAGAATTAACCAGTAGAAAAAGCCAATATATATAAAGAAAAAAAACAATAGGAAAACAGTAATTTTAGCATTTTATCCAATGTGGACTTTTTCAAGGCAAAAAATGAAATGAATTTATTGAAACAAAGTATCTATAAACAACAAACAAAATGTTGTTAGCAACTAGAAGAATTTAGAAATACTATTGTATATTCATATGGTCAACTGAAAAATTATGCCAATTACTTTGTTTGAAGAGAATATTTTCACATGTAGAAATATTGTTTTGTGTTGACCGATTCAACTCTTCTTTTGATTTCTTGATATATTTATTGTGTACATTGGCTTGGGAGAATAGTGATTCCCTTAGGAAAGGTGATATTGGGGAAAAAAACTGGGCATAGATTAATATTTGGATAATATTCAATGGTGGCACAATCAAGGATTTTCCTTCTGAGTGAATTATTTTCTTTTTTTATGAGTGTAGCATTTATAAAATAAAAATTGTGGTTGAATTTATTTCTATGTATGACTAGTGCATTTGTTAAATTGTTATTTATGGAGGTCACTTTTGTGCTCATAGATGCATTTTTTAAAATTTTTGCATGTTTCTCCAATATATTGGGAGGAACAGTTTTGGCAATTTATTTTATATATGCCTGCTTCAGAAATATTATTGTTATGGGTGTTTGAGGATATGGTTATATCCATAATAGTTTTGGAAGTGTTTGTGATTATTTTGATATTATTTAGGTGGGAGGTCATTCTGGATAATGGACATGATGGAGTTGGTCAGTAGTATTATGTATCTGTTCTCATATAATTTATTATTATGGATGATGCTATTTTTGTTGCAGTTGTATATTTTGTATGCCTTTCTTCTTGTGTTGTGGATGAAATGATATGGGTATTGTAGGTTTTGGAATGTGTTTTCGATGTATGTTTCTTCTTTAGGTAAATAGTGGGGGCTACAGATTCTTAATACTCTCAAACAAAACATATAATAATTCCAGATTTAATCTTAGAAGAGTGGTTTGAGTAGAAACTGACCAGGTCATCTTTGTTGGCAGCTTTTCTATAAATGGCAAAATTATTCATAATTGTTTCTGTGTAACATGATATCTAGAAAAGGAAGAGTGTAGTTAGTTTCACCTTTGAAACTGAAACCAACATCACCTTTCCTAAGGGAATCACTATTCTCCCAAGCCAACGTACACGAATATATCAAGAAATCAAAAGAAAAGAGTTGAATCTGTCAAGACAAAACAATATTACTACATGTGAAAATATTCTCTTCAAACAAAGTAACTGATGTAATTTTTCAGTTGACCATATGAATATATAATAGTGTTTCTAAATTTGTTTGTTGTTCATAGATATTTTGTTTGAATAAATTCACTTCATTTTTTTTGCCTTGAAAAAGTCCACATTGGATGAAATGCAACAGCTAAAACTACAGTTTTCCTATTGTCTTTTTTCCTTATATATATATATATATATATATATATATATATATATATTGGAAGAAAAACCTTGTCTTAAAAATTTAAATATGAAAAAGGTTATGGAAGAAAAACTGGAGTGGAGTCCTGAAGGTGGTTGGCTGCCTACACTGTCAACCTTATGGCAACTCCTACCACCAAGCAGGTCACTGGTATTTCTTTAGGTCTTTTCAGTTCAGCCAGTAGGGGAGCCATGTGGTTTCAACAGTGCAGAGCTACCATATACTACCACTCATGACTGTGCCCTGAAGACTGTTAAGCTACTCTGGACACTGCTCATAAAAGGACTGAATTTTGACAAAATGGTACTACTATCATGTGACATAAATGGATACCTAATATATATATATATATATATATATAAAATACATAATAAAATTTAAAAATTGTACAGTGCATACGTCTAGCATTTTTTACAAATAAAATATTTTCAGATGAACATACCAATTTTGTCTTAGCAAAAACAATACACTAGATGAGATTGTGCTAATGTCAAAAGTAAAAAAATGAACATACATCAACATGGTAATTTTCTTTCTTTCTTTAATAAGGATACTAAGAAAGTTGTTTGTAAATATGAGAGGATCCTATTAAGAATAAGTAGACAAAACTTGTCTAAATTGTTTAATGAGACATGTCTTAATGAAAACATGCTGCCAATATATATATATATATATATATATATATATATATATATAACAAATATATGGATATAAATCCGACAGTATGAAAAAAAATACAGAAAAAGACAAAATTCTGAATATGCATTATTAATGTTAAAATAAAGTCGACGTCGGACGTTTCGGTCTATTTAAGACCATCTTCATGGACATTTTCATTTCAGTTATCTGTTTGAATTAGTTGGGCTCTTATGTCCATCGTCTTTTGTGTTAAATTGTTATAAGTTATAATGTTAATTATGTTTAAATGAAAATGTCCATGAAGATGGTCTTAAATAGACCGAAACGTCCGACATCGATTTTTTATTTTAACATTAATAATGCATATTCAGAAGTTTGTCTTTTCTGTATTTTTCTTTCATATATATATATATATATATATATATATATAAAATTTTATTTTTCTTGCGTATAATACATCCTTGAGTATAATACCTACCTGCATTTGCAATCTTGCTTTTCGAATAAGTGGATTTTTAAACTGAGCCAAAATTACTTAAAACTTGTACTTGTGTATAATATGACCCTGCATTTTTACCTTTAATTTTTGTTCAAAGTTTCTCATATTATGCACAATAAAATACAATTTGTATTAAAATTATTGTTCTCTCTCCCATAATTATGAATAAAGCTGTAATTCCTCAGATTTACATGGAAATTTCATGTGCATTTTTTTCACAAATGATAAAATAATGGATTTGAAAGAATATGTTGTTACACCCACAACAAAATTCTATTTTAATGTCAAACAATAATACCAAAAAGCATCAAACAAGCATTTAACAAAGGACAAAATTATTGGTCATCTTGCCTTAATAATCAATTATGTAACCTTTATTCTCAATTATTGCCTTTAATCATTTTTTATAGTTCTTCACAGGATCACTACACACACTGACATGTACTTTGCACTAACTATGAATATAATTGACCCAGACTTCTAAAAAACATCCCAAATTATTCAAAATTAAATATGGATAAGATCTCTGGTAAATTCATTAAGTACTTGCAAATATTCCTAGAAAATATACAAATATTTAGTGGAGGCAAATAACTCTGACACTAACAGCAAACCTGCATCAAGCTTAAGAAAACATTTTTTTCCGAGATGATTCAATGAATGAAGACCAGATAAAATTTTGGTATTGGCATTTCAAATTTGATTGAGAATCTGTTGAAATTATCTACATTCTGGAAGGTATACAACATGCAGAAAACCCCAAAATACTGAATATATATTTTGTGCCATCAAAGAAAATTGGTGAATTACAAAGGCAGAATATTAGAATATCCATGGATTACCTTAACACTGTATGAAAAGAGTATCCAGCCATTCTGAATATCTTAACTGCTTATTCTTCACATTTCATATTTTAGTTTCTTGACATTCACACATGTGTCCATCAATTTCTTCCTAATGCAGTCAAGAATTGTTTCCTTGCAAATTCTCCCTTTTGTCACAGCTAAAATTGCTGATAAAAAGGAGAAGATTGTTGTTTGTTTTTTTTTTGTTACTATAGATGAGATTAAGAATGCAACAAGTTACCTGATGATGATCTCTAAAGAGGACTTGCAAACTGCTTTGAAAATTGGAAAGAATGCTGGGGTAAGTATGTATGATCCTAAGAATTCTTTGAAGGAGATTAAGGTGGTATTTTTATGTTAATATTAAATGGTTGACTGTGTGTGTATGTGCATATATGCACACAGTGAAGTAGTGAAAAGTTCTCAGTCCAACCAAGAAGCTTTAAAAATATGTAATGTGTGGTCATTTGGTTAAATTTGGGAAGTTGGTCAGGATGAAAAATCTTCAATAAGAGATTATGTTTTTGTATGTGTATGCATGCTAGTGTTTGATTAAAAAATAAAAAAAAAGCTTTATATGCTATATATATATATATATATATATATATATATATATATTTTTCCTATTTTATATAAATATAAAGCATATAAACACATAAACTGATATTGAAGATTTTTCATCCTGACCAACTTCCCAAATTTAACCAATATATATATATATATATTACAAATTTAAGCTGTTACTTCAGAAAAAAAAAATTAAATCAGATTTTTTAATGTAAAATAAAATAGAAATTAAATATTTTTACAAAATAAAAAATAAAATATATATTATATATATATATATATATATATATATATATATATAACTACTACAATTATAGAATGTTTGTTGTGTTGTTTTAAATAGCATGTAAAAATATTAGAAAGAACTACAATAAAAGATATTTGATTAGTCAGCAACTGAGAACATTTTAATAGTTGTATTAACATAGTTGATACTTATGGATTTCCAAAACAAGTAGAAGTTATTAATTTAGCCTAACAAAAATGAAATGGAGATTAGTTCCTGTGAATATTTGATTATTATTATGATTACTATTATTTAAGATTACTTAAACAATAAAGCAATTAGTAAAATTTTGAAGATTTTTTTATCAGTGCAAAATCTATGTCATTAATAAAATATTTAGTATAATTAATAATCACTATTAGTTGTAAATTGACACTTTCAGAACAACATCTGTTCATTCAAAGATTCAAAATCAGCAAATGAATACATTTGGTTTCCCCATTGCAATTACAGACTAAATTTAACAACAAATGATCAGAGATGCAGTTATTAATATTTTTATATGGATCAACCAAACACAAGGTTTTAATAACATTTATAATAAGAAATTGTAAAATGCTCAATTATATTAGCCAAGCAATAAGCAAAACATTTAGAGTCATTCCTAATCCAGTATTTATTTAATCAAATTATCTATTTATTTAACAGCTAATTAAAATATTCAATAATGTAAGTAAATGCAAACATTAAATGCAGGCTAAATAATTTAAAAATAAATGCATGGGTTTAATTTTTTATTGCACCATCAAAAAGATTTCACATGTGGCTTTTGTGTAAGAAAATAAATGTATAATAGTCAAAAATTTAAATGAACAGATATTAAGAATTCACATTATGTTACTTGAAGTTGGTTGAGAAATATATTTATTGAAATTTCAATTTGAAATATTGGATGAATTCCCAAAAAATAACAATTTATCATGAAGTTCATCAAGGAAGTGTATGAAGTCAATGAGTTAAATTTATGCAATAATCAATTTTATATGAAGTGAGTTTTTAAAACAAGATCATATTGTTCAAGATAAAAAAATGAAAAAAATACTTTTAACATTTAAAATAGATATTTCTACTTTTTGTAATGTATATTTATAGAGAAGATATCAAGGTATAGAAGGATATAGCAATATATCATCATGGATTCATTTGTTAAAATTTCTAATATGAATCAGTTAAACACAAGATATTGAAAAATTGTTAATATATAATGCCTTAAACACAAATGTGCTTATACTCACAACTCTTTCTATATGGTTAAGCTAAAAGAATATAATACTGTCTTATATATATATATATATATATATATATATATAAAAATGAGATCTAACTATATTTCAGAGTAATAGTGGCCAATTGAATGACAAAATGAAAAAATCTTATGTTAAGTGTTTGATCCATCAAAAACACTTCTTCAGACTAACAGTATCTTTTGTTGATAGAGTCTATGTTGTGGAAGAGACTAAATACAGTAAATACCATTTATAATTATACCTGGAAAAAACACTGGTGATATGGGGACACTTAATATTAAATTTTAAAGTTAACAGTGAAATTGAAAAAAATTATCTGAACTTAATATAAAATCTGTTTCAATTACTTCAAAAACAATAAGATATTTAATATGAAACAAAATAAGAACCTAAAACCATCTGGGAATTTAAATAAAATACAAAAGGGATCTTTTACAAAACAATGCACTCAGTGCATTAGTTGTTCATTGTAATAAGTCTGACCATAATTTTAACTTAAAGAATGCAGTTTTAATTAAAAGAGAATATTATGGAGAAAATGTATTGAAAGTTCATTAAATTCAGAATCTTCCATGGCAAATTTAAAACCAAGATCACCTACCCTTTCCTAATAAAACTACTTTTGTTACAATATGGGATATTTAAAACAGTAGATATAAAAAAAAAACAAACAAAAGTAGTAGAAAGCTAAATAAAATTGGCTAAGTTATGCACCATGATACATTGGATATAAAAATTTAAAATTTAAAATTAAATGTCAATGTATCTTCAGCATTTCTCAGAACTGTAACCCATGTTTGTTGTATTTCATCTCTTTCACTTTATGTATATAAAATTCCATTGGTAAAAACATTATGAATTTGAAGTCTTTCAAAGGATGAAACAAGTTTTTCAATTAATCAATATATATGTATGTGTTCTTATGCTACATTTTAGATATTTACAACTTTATTGCATGAAACAATGCAAACTATAAACTTAACATCCAATCTGATATACTGAACCTGCTAGGAATGCTAAAAATATGGATTTCCATTTCTGAAACTTTAAGCTACTCCAAAGCATATTTAATATAACAACAACTGGCATATATACTGTGCAAATGTAAATCTGAAAATGGAAAAAGCTGATTCACTATATTTATATATAAATACTTGGGTTATTATAAAGTCTATGTCTAAAGCTAAAAAAACAAGAAAAACATACAAAGAGCCTTAAATTACAAGAGAATATTAATCAAGACTTGATTTTGTTACTGTTTTAATATTTATTTTACATTATCAGGTGGACATTTGAAAGGAAATTATTTAATTGATTATTTTAAATAATAAATATCTACTGGATAATTTTTGAAATATTTGTAAAGTAAATTCTTCTATTTTATGAACTATTAAAATTAAAAATATTAACACTAATCAGGAAAGTGAAGAAGGTTAATAAAAATAAAGAAATATAAAAACTATAAAAGAACAAAAATTTATTTTTTAAATCTAATATTGAAATATGAGCAGATATTTACTATTTGTATGTATATTTGTAATCAGTCTATAAATCTTTTGGTGTTTATAAAAATTTAAAAAAATAATATTGCTACAACATTTATAAAAATGAAATCACATTTGAATAACAATGAAATAATTAATAAACATGAAGGAACCAAGTATTCTTACCTAAATATATATTTATGATGCTGAAGCCTGATAGTACAACCTTAAGTTCACTGGATTAGCGTCACCAGTGTTGTTACAGAATTCAGATTGGAGTCACATACATATTGGATATGTAGTATGTGGCTGCTAGATCCAAATAGATTTACATTAACAGTAAATTGTGCTTGCATACATCAATATATGTGATGGATTGATAGGATGCTTTTCAGGTGAATATAAAGAGATTTGCAAGGCTTAGCCTCACAACCGCACCTGGATTTAAGCAATGTCCTCAAAACTGATTTGCTTTAACAACAATTTAATACCTGTAAACAGTGAAGCTCACTTAACAAATAGTAATAGCCTGCAGAGAGGGAGGGTACAATATGTAAAAAAACAAAACAAAACAAATAAAACAGATAGCTACTGAGAAAGATTTTGTAATAGTAACAGTTAAAGCAATGAAGGACAGAAAATGTTCCAGAAATCTGGAAATAAATAACATTTTGATAAAAAAAACAAACTCTTGATAGTTGTGCATAAGGAGAGTAAAGGTAACAAGTATAAAACTGAAAGAAGGATTATGCTTGAAAGTTGTTAAGAAGATAATCAATTGAGTTAAGAAGAGTAAAAATAGCAAAACAAAATTCAGCAACAAATAGACCAATGTCATGGCATTAACCTTATAGAATACAACCGATAAAGACAACAATGATGAAATCTGATGTTACTAATGATCAAAGTAACTAACATTTGTAACTTAAAAAGAATGTTTCTAAAGCTAACAGTTTTCTTTCTCAATCTGTAATGGTCTAAGAATTGCATACCTAACCACTTAAAACAAATTAAACAGATTAGAAATATGTAAAGATAATGTTTCAGTAATCAAGAATATTTTTTTTCTTTAAATATCTGCACTAAATAAGCTGCAACAATAATTAGTTCCATCTACTAGGAATTACCAAAAATCTCATATAACATAGAATTTATTTGGTCTTCTAAGTAGATGAACTTAACTCCCACTGACCAGCCAATACCACCACCAAAAAATGCTTGCAAGTAGTCAATATGTGGTCAATATAAAAGAGAGTTATATTTGATTTTGTGAATATTTTTGCATCAGTGTTACTGGAAATATTTGCTTCTTTATAGAAAACACAAATGCAGTGAAATTTAAGTCAATTTCTACATTATAAAAAGCACTGTATTAAAAAAAGTCTTCTTAAAATTTACATTATTTTAGAGAATATACATTAAGGAATATTTTACAAAGAGAATTACTTGTTAAATAGGATTGTGATATTTATCATTTTTGCTCAGCAAACATCAAATGAAAGTCACCATTGTTTAGTAAGAAATCAACTTATTTTAGGAATTTTTTTTTTTTTTGTAAATTCACCTTGAATTAAGTGAAAATTTTCTGGTAGGAATTTGTAATACTGATTAAATTTTTACATCTAATATTTGGTTAAATTTACAAAAAATAACATTCCTAACAATCATATGAAGTTTTATAACTATTTGCCCATTATCTGTTAAAGAGACTAAACAATACAAAAATATTTCAATATTTGTCAAAAAGAATCTTTTTTTATTTTTAGATTTTATTATGTTCACAATTATAATGTTTGTTAATCTATAGGAAAAAATCTTTATAATGATATCATTTTTTGGTGAAAGAAAATAACACTTATGATTACAAATTTACATATTGATTTACCCTCCAAGTTTAACAATGTGAATTGATATAGACTACCATTTTTCTGATAACAGCAAGAGATGAAGATTTTTGAATGAAGATAGTTTTAAAGATCTTATTGGAAGTACAAAATTTAAACTATGGTATAAAAACAGACATATTTAAAATAAAGAGGAAATTGTATAAAAGAAAATAGTCACAATAAATGGCAATAATATGAAAAAAGGTTTTAACCGGTTTTCATTCCTCTCATCAGAATTCAAATGTTGAATTAAAATACTGTGCACAATGACTACAAGAAATGGATGGAAAAATAAGGATAAGAAATATCAATACTATATTGACAGACATATACTTATGCTATAAACAGATTGCATTGATACCCAAAAAACATTCCTTTTGTTTATACAATGAATGATGTGTCAATTTAATAAAAATTGTCTCAAGAACTTTCAGATAAAAGAAGGTGATCTACTCAACATAGAAAACATATCTTCATGATTGGTCAATGTGCATTGCTGATTATTAAGGAAATGTTCCAAGATTGCAGACCTGAATGTAACTGAACTCTTATGCTAATCTCTTATGCAAGTCAAACTTTCCTAATGCATGCTGGCACATGTTGAGAAGTTCTTTTCTCTAATAGCTAGTTGGTCCTACCTATTTAGTCAGCCTCACACTGACACTTAAATTGATAAATAACAGAGCTCATTTGAAAGTTAGTAGGCCATCTTTATGAACCAATTTTAACATTGGCTGAGAAAAGAACATGAAATGGCAGCAAAATAACTAGTACTAACACTGACAGAAATTTTTTTAGAAAATCTCACACAAACTCCTCCAATCCATGGTAATGTTAGATATTTATTATGTTTCAATACTTTTGATTTATGGAACTGTGTAATCTTAGCACAAATCCTATATTGCACTGCATTCAAAAGATATCCATTGTCGCAAAAGATTTTCTTAATAAATTCAAATGCCTGTTATACTCTTAGAACAAATAATTAGGGTATAATGAATTAAAGTCTTAATTTAATAAAAAAAAAAAAGTTCCATCAGGTATATAAACCTGATAAAAGTGTGTTTCCAGTACACTGATGTAGCAAACATAGAATTTAGTTTTTATGACATATCCAAAAAAGACAAAGCACCATCATTCTTCTTTTCACAATTAAAATGGAGAGCTGACAGTAACCCATTTAGGGTTTTATGAAACACCTTCAACTCCAACTCACTATTAAACACACAAAAGTTACCATCTACATAACAAAAATACAAGTTGGGTTATTTGGTACAACAAACAACCTTTAATCATAAAAATCCACAAAAATGCTTGTCATCACAGGACCTAATAGGCTACACATTGAGATCCCATTAACCTGCCTGTACATCATTTTATCAAAGCTAAACTCAATGGACATGTCAGTAAACATAACGAGTTCAATAAAAACAATTTCCAGAATATGAAGGAGAGAAAGATTACTACAATATAAAATATCAATGCAAATATTTATTGTTTCCTAAAGTAGAATACAAATAAATAAACTGCTGATGTCAAATGAACACATAAATTTAGTGTCAGAATCAAATGGACAATTTTGCTTGTAACTGGCAAATGTAAATGACTCTTTAATATATTTTTCCATATACATATTCAAACTGGATATGTCACTTCAGCCAACCATTTTACCAATTTATGTTGTACTGGCACAGTCATAGACAAAATAGGTCACACCAGCAACATTGTCTTTATGGTTTTTAGGCAACCCATATAACCAAGGACATAAAAACCATAACTGACCTGACAACTTCATAAATATCAATCAGGAGTACTTTTTCCTTAACTAATTCACAAGCAACTTGAAAATTAAGCTCAATAATTTTAGTTTTATCAAATGTTTCACCAGTCAAAATTTGGCAAATTAGGTAATGAATTAAGTAATGAACATCATCCAAATGCACAAATTAAATCCATGAACAAATTAAGTAATGAACATTGTCTTATTCACAAAATCATTATAACTCAAAATAATCACCTCAAACCTTTATCAGGTTTTGTATTCATTATAGATTTATTACAACATAAAATTTTTCTTTTAGAATACAAATTCAAGTTGCCATATTCAGATAGGAATGCCAATGAATACATAGGCAAAGATCATAACACCTAGCATACACTTTATCCATCAAAGAAGAGAAAGTTTAATGAACGAAGAAAACTTTCAAACTTAGAAAAAATAACCACTTATTTTACTAGCACTGGGAGAATACAAAACTCCAATCCATGGGATAAAATATGCAACTCAGCTGAAGATACTGACACACATATGCAATAAACAGATTGCACTGAGACCCAATAACTAACTATTCCTTTTGTTTATACAATGAAAACTGTTAATTTAATAAAAATTGTCTCAAGAACTTTCAGATGAAAGTCAGAATGTGATCTACTCACCATAGAAAACATATCTACAGTGTAAGTCAAAGCACAGTACCAATTATTAATGAGATTTTCAGAAATTACAGACCTAATGTAATGTAATGGAAGTTGATCTTTAATAATGCAAGTTGGCATATTAATTAGAAAGATTGAGCACACATCCTTAACCTTACCACCAAACATTTAAAAAAAAAAATAAAGCCGTTTTTTGGGTGAATAGTTTGTGTAAGGATTAAAACATCCATGTCTGATTTGGTTAAGTAGTTCACAAAATTAGCATTGCCAACTATGACAAAAAGCCCTTAATATATCACCAAGAGGAGTGAAACTTACTTTCAACTTGCTGATGATAATAGTCAGAATATCATCCTTTGCAAAAGTGTTCTCAATATTGGTGCTGCAACTTTGATCTGGTAATTTCAACACAGGCATAAGGATAAGCTATTCTCCAAACAGAGTTTCAAAGAACTTTGCATGTGTCAGTATGCATTATGAAAGGTTAACTTGAAAATTTGCACAAATGCTCAGTTACATTTGGGTCTGCAATCTCCTAATATCTTGTTAATAGTTTGCAATGGACATCAACCTAACATGAAGATATGTGTTTCTATGTTGAGTAGATAACATTCTGACTTTTCTTTGAAAGTTCTTCAGACAATTATTAAATTGACACAGCCTTCATTGTATAAACAAAAGGAATGGATGTTGGGTCTCAATGTGATTTGTTTATAGCATAAATATATGTATTGTAATGAAAACAGGACAAGAGATTCTGTCTAGTAATCGTTTATTCAATTAAGAATACTACTACTCATCTGACTTGACATCGGAAGTATACAGCTTTTATAGCTTGGATTATCTAAGAGGAGATAATCCATATTCACAACATTCTCCCCCACCAAATTTCTCACTGATAGGGAAGAAAGTCCCTTAAATGTCCAGGCTCCCTACGAGTTTGCAGTGGCCGCCTCGGCAGTCCATAATTCGTGGTCGGAGTACTCAAACAGGGAGGCTCTTCAGTGCGAGCCTGTCTGTGGGCTCTAAAATACCTTGCTCCGAAATGTTTCCTTCTCAGAGGAGCAGGCCGTTCCGCGTCAGAGTCAGTCTCTGGATGAACACGTTTATTCGGTGCTAGCCCTTCATCTGTCAGGGTTTCAGGTGTTGGCCCATCCAAAGTGTCTGACGGGGCCTCAACGGAGACAGTGTCGTCAGGCGGCGTGTCAGGAACAATTTCAGTGCCATGATCTTCCGGAGGGGCTTCAGTGTCAGGGGTAGTTGGTCTGTCCTCAGGGGCTATCCATGGTCCAGGTATGTCTCCGGCCGGTGCTAGGTCCCTGAGAGACACATTAGACTCTCTACCATCTGCATGTCGTACTAAGCGTACTGAAGGTTTGCCTCTATAAGTTCTACCTCATCCACCAAGGGATCGTTCTTGGTGTAACATGCATGTCATCTCAGAAACACAGTACTAGGTCGAGAGAGCCAAGATGGAAGTGGAGCTCCCGCTGAACTCCGTTGCTGAAAAGGTAGAAACCTTTTGTGTGGGGTGGCATTCGTGGCGGTACACAAATAGGAACGAATGGCGTATAATGCGACAGGAAGGAGATTTTCCCAATTATCAATTGAACATCCGTTATTTGAGGCAGCCAATTGAACGGTCTTCCAAATAATGCCATTATATCTTTCGATTGGCCGTTACCCTTAGGGGGTTGTAGGGAGTTGTCCGCTTATCGCTTGTGAAAATTTCTTCTCATGAAAGAAGTTCGGTAATGTATATAGGCAGGGCTCCAAAGATGGTTAACAGTGAACAGAGCCATTGTAAAATTGCAGCACAAATGTTTGAACAAGGAAGGCAAAAAGGATTATGAATATTCGTTATTTAATCCAATTAGTGGGACTATTGTCCTCATCTTTGTCGACAATTTGTCACAACTATGCAGATTGTACGCCCGCCTTCTTCAGGTGGTTGAATTTCGAACTGAACCCTTTATTTCGCTTCAAGTTGCTTCAAGAAATAAAAAGCTGTCCTTATTTTGTAGAAAAAACCACATGCAAAAGTACCCATGTTGAGATCATAGACAGGGAACACCATTGAAAAATTCAAACTTGAAAGGAATCTAGAATATGAGAGGCCACAAAAATTCCTGAGTCATTTTAGAAATAAATTATGGGAACCAGGGTGCCAGAGAAAAGCAATGATAACAAAGTTGTCATTATGAACTCTTTAAAGACATGCAATGATAACAGCAAAAATTGCAATATGAGCACTGGTAAAAAATGATGCTGAAAAAGGTTTATAATCAAATTCAACCAGATGAGGACACATGGCACAGTGGAAAAGGCGTTGGTTAGATCCAGTGACAGACCCAAAGAAGGTGAGTTCAATTCCTGGTTAAGGCAGTGGAGAACTTTATTAGAGATTCTGATAACTGACATCCATCAAACATGGCACGCTGCTCTGAAACAGTCTAACGATCGAAATAAAGGGTTCAGTTCGGGGTTCCAACCACCTGAAGAAGGCCGGCAGAGGCATTGTATAAATATCTGTTCCTAAAGATGAGGTTACAATCATCTCAGAAATATTGGTTAATATATATCGGTTCCTTGGTCCTTTAAAATCAAGATTGAGTCTTTCAAATGGTTGTGTTGCTTTTATTAAAAACGCCAGTTTGGGGTTTATAAAACCGAGGCTTTATGTCAGCACACGTTCGACAAGAATTTGTAATTCTTTTTACCTCCCCACTGAGAAAGGCAAGTTTCTACACCTCACAGCATGAACCATTCGAGTAATGCCGGGTGACAGAGATTGTTATGTAGCGTTGGAGTTTGTCCCCGCTTGATGCCGTACAGCATGCTCTTGACAGTGTATCAGCTGTTAAGTTCTCCTTGCCAGGTCGGTAGCTGACGTCAAAGGAGAAACAAGATAGCTCAATTCTCCACCTCGCTATTTTCTCATTCTTTATTTACTCATAGTTTTAGAGTTGAACATAAAAGCAACTGATTTCTGGTCAGTAATAAGTTTAAAGTGGCGTCCGATCAGGTAGTGTCGCCATTTTCTTAATGCCTCGACTATGGCGTAGGCTTCCTTTTCAATTGCGGGGTGTCATCGTTCAGCCTGTGAGAGGGTCCTTGAAAAGAAGGCTACAGAACGATCAGCTTGTTTCAAAGAAGCAGCAATAGCACAGTCTGACGCATCTGTTTCAACAACCAGAGGAATATTTTGGTCTATTGTTGTAATTGCAGATTTCGCAATATCCTTTTTCAGTCCCTCGAATGCCTCAACAGCTTGATGGGACAGAGGAAACATCTCTACTTGTGTCAATGGATGTATCTTTTCTGAGAACGAAGCAATCCATTGAGAGTAATGAGCAAACATGCCCATAGCACGTCAAAGGGAAGGCTGGTTGTGAGGGACAGGCATCTGGAGTAAAGGTTTCAATCGATCTGCGTCCGGTGCCATAAAACCTTTGCTTATGGTATACACCAGTAGGTTTATTTTGTCCAGTCCAAACGAGCATTTGTCGTTGTTTAGGGTAAGGTTGTATTTATCGACGGCAGACATGAACCGTCTGAGATTTTCGTCGTGTTCCTTTCTATTATGGCCACATACTGTGACGTTGTTGATGTACACAAATGTGCCTTCCAGTTTCTCATCCGTTATGATTTGGTCGACTATCCTTTGGAAGCTGGCTACCCCATTTGTAACGCCAAAAGGAATCCTGCGAAATTGATATAGTCGACCGTTCGCCTCGAAAGCAGTGTATGGCTTGTCTCTAGGTCTAATGGCGATCTGATGGTACGTGCTTTTCAAGTCCAGAGTGCTAAACATACGATATTTGGCTATTTCGCCTATCATTTCATCTATCCTGGGTAGTGGGAAGGCGTCCAAAAGAGTAAATCTATTTATGGTTTGGGAGTAATCTATAACCATTCTCTTTTTATGGTTGCTAGAAATGGTTATAACTACCTGAGCCCTCCAGAGTGATTTGCTAGGCTCAATTATACCCTCCTCAAGTAGTCTTTTTATCTCAGAGTCAATGAATTTTTTATTATTATAAGAAAAACGTCTGCTTCTCACTGCTATGGGTTTGCAGTTTTCAGTTAGGTTTTTGAAAAGTGACGGGTACTGGATTTTTGCTGTCGCCAATCCACAAATTTTCAATGCGCCAAACGGAATTTCAACCTGCAAGTGTTGCTGCAAAAAATCGTGTCCCAGTATTATTTCAAGAAAAAAGGTTTTTCATTACGGATAATTTAGTGGTTTTTAGGAGACGTCATTAAAAAGTAAGTCCACCAAACAATAACCACTTACTTGTGCAGACAATGACGCGTTTGCCATTGTTACTCTGCTGGGGAGGGACAAAATACAATTTGTTGGTTTTACCAAGCTTTCTTTGATAAAATTTCCTGAGCCGGTGTCGAGCAGGGCATTTGTAGACTTCCGTTAATTTTCACTTTTACAATAGTTTTTGAAAGGCAGTCGGGGAGGCGGCTAAAGTTGCAGAAGTATTTTGACGAGTGGATTTGTATAGAGTTTTAGAAGACTTGCATACCTTTGAAAAATGACCAAGTTTTCCACATTTATGACAACGAGTATCTCTGGCAGGGCATGAGACTCGTAGGTGTTTAGATAAGCAAAAAATAGCAAGTGTCCTTTTTTAAAGCGGCAGTGACCGATTGTTCTTGAAGCTTCGTGGGACTATCGTCATGAGGGGGAGAGTAAGAACAGGTGGGTTTGGCGCCCACGGTGTCTGGCTGTAAATAAGAACTAGACTGCTGTATAGCACTTTGAAGATATAGGCTTGCTCGTAAGCTGTTCTAAGTGTAAGGGTCTTATTCTCAAGAAGACATTGTCTTATCTGAGTATTGCGTAAGCTGTTAATGAAGGCATCCAAAATGTGTAGCTCTTGGGCCTCTAATGCCGTCATTGGGCAGAAGTTGCAATCTTTGCTCAGTGTCCGAAGGCTCTTAAGGAAATGGTCCAATGTCTCACCTGATTCTTGTCGGCGAAGTCGCAAGTAGGTGTCTAGAAAATATCTCATTTTGGGGCTTTATGTATGTAGCGTTCAGTACATCGATTGCTTCTTCGTAGGATAATCCGAGATAATTTCATTGACTGTGTGAGACAGGTAGTTGGTTAGGAGCGCACGCTTATTGATGGGACGTCCCGGTCTTTCTGAATGTAGAACCTCGATGAAATTTGAAAATGTCTCCCGCCAATGTTTCCAGCACTTGTCGGCTGAATCGCTTTCTGGATCTGTGGTAAGTCGCTCAGGTCGCATAAATTGTTCCATTCTTAATTGAATAAAATGTAATGAAAACAGGACAAGAGATTCTGTCTAGTAATCGTTTATTCAATTAAGAATACTACTACTCATCTGACTTGACAGCGGAAGTATACAGCTTTTATAGCTTGGATTATCTAAGAGGAGATAATCCATATTCACAACATGTATATCAATATATTATTGATATATGTGTATTTCTTATGCTCAGTCCCCACCACTTTCTCTTAGTTGTTGTGCACATTATTTTAATTCCTTGCTTGAGTTATGATGAAAGAGAAACAAAAACTGGTCAGCTCTTTCTAATATTTCTCTTTTTTTTGTATTGCCATTTATTTTTGCTGTATTTTTTTTCATCCAATTTCATCACTTTTTTTAATGTCTATTTTATAGTATTGATTAAAGCTAGTTTTAGTCAATAGATTTAGGGAAATGATAAGGTGTAAAAATCAATTCATAAAATTAATTTCATTCAATAAATGATACTAGTGTTTGCAAATCACTGGATTTGAACTCAGAGACAACAAAGAGAAAACTCATTAAAACCTGAGTAATATTTGAACATTCAAACATTCAGCACACCTGACTGCTTCTAGCCCCACACTAGACTTTGAAAGGCACACACTAGACAGTGTGTTTGGTTAAGGAAATAATTTTCCAAAAACAACAAAATGAGCTTAAATTCCAAATAGTATTCAATAAATATGCCATTGTTTCATTGATAAATGATAATGTGTAATTTATTTATATCTAGCTTTCAAAGTACAAAAAATAGATTGCTAAGAATAAATCATGGTTAAATATATGAATATTTAAATCATGTGATTTTAGGGATCAGTGTGAAATATACTTGAATGCCTTGGTTTTCTTATTTAAATGAAAGCCTAGCAGCAGTTGATAGAGTTAATATTCAGATCCCAGTGAGTAAACATCAAGAAGAGGATATAATGCCATTGACTTGAAACATTAATGCCTTTTAGATAATTCCAGCCAATTTTGCCAACAACAAGTGTTGCAATCTTTCATTCTCTAAACTGCTAAAAACACAGAAACCTGAAAATAATCTAACCAAGATTATACAAGTGAAATATTTGTATTTAGTAGCAAATGGTCAGCTAGCAACAATTTGCAAATAAGAAATCTCCCTGTAGCCCTACTTATAAAAACAACATTCTCCTCATGAAAAGTGCCACACATGATAATAGACCAGGTAGTTAAGTTAATCTGTAAATTGTTTGATAATTGAAAAATTCTATTTGGGATAATTTGAGATAACAGTTGTAGTAAACACAGAATGAAAGCGACAGAAGTGACCAACTCAGTTTGACTTGTACCAATTATCTCTCTTCTTCCTTATATAAACAGGCTTGTCTTGTAGCCAGAAACAGCCAATTTTCAAATTGAAAATATTATAGTTGATTTTGATAATCATCCTGTCATCAAGCCAAAAATTTAGGATGAGATTGGGTGTATAAAAATATTGAAAGTAGAATAAAATGAACATTTCAATTGCATTTAAATTAGGCTTGTTTATTTTTGCAAATTTTGTGATAGAGAAAGAATGATCTGCCCAATGATCAACAACTATCATTCATGTAATCCCCATTCCTGGTGAAAATTACAGACCACATGTGATGTCACTTAGATTGGAAATTTTTGAAAAGCATTCTAAGAAAGTGTCAAACCTTCAGCTCTTCAAATACAATGTGATTGAAAGTGTATCTTTTGACCTTTCAGCAAACTATGATCAGGCAATGCTCTGATTCAATGATTTCTCATATCTCACAAGACTGAGTTATCATCCTTATCCTCTTTTTATATATACAGTAAATATCTTAAATTAAGCAAATCTACAATGAGCACTTGGCAAAAATAAATGCAAAAATATTTTAAAGTTATTTTTGTACATTCAGATGGCCATCAATTCAATTGTAAGTTATGTAGACAAAATTAAAATACCCATTATAAGAGGTGTTTGATGTTCATTACTGGCTTATTTACATCAATGCAGAGTTCTAAGGAAAAGTAATCACTTTATGTATCTATAAATTTTGGATAATCTATTTTAATTCTGAAGTAACTGTAAGGAACCAATTAATAAAGAGATTTGTCTCTTCCTTTTTAGCCAATCACTTGCATCATTAAACAGTTTAGTAAGGGGATATGTGGAAAAGGTTTTTAAATTTTATAAACATTTGTATTCTCTACATACTTTCATATTATTGCGGACTTTTTCTTTAAATTCATTTAAAGAAAATGTTTTTTATTTGTTTAAATTTGAAATGAGAAATCAATGGTTACTATGCAAGTCTTTAAATGTAAAGAAGGACTTTGTATAAATTCTATTACAATTAATGTAGCTTATTATGTTCAAGTCATTCTTCATGTTTTTTAAGAAAGAAATGAAGTTTAATTTGTTCAGAATAATTGTAAAATTTGATATGTTTTGAAAGATAGAAACAAATTTTTATATCCATACCTACTTAAATGAGCACATACAAACATTGACTAATAAGATCATACTTATTATGATTGACATGTAGTTATTAGCTACATATGGATCTGAAATTTTCATTGTATAATGTCTGATCTATGTGATTAATACTCACCTCTGAATTAAGTATAGTGACAAAGAATCCAAAGTCAAATTCATTGATCAGACATTTTCTTTTTGAATTGAATTCTTATTTCTTTACAGATATTGCTTTCTAATTTCAGTTATTACTTCCTTATATTGTTTTGTCTCTTGTTTATATTTTCTTATTTTTATGTATGTAGGCATATCAACATGTCTATAACTTACTGATCAAATGGTATTTATTTTATACAACAAATATTTATTTTTCAATATAATCTCCTTCCTATGCACACATCTAATATATCTGATATGATGTATTAGATGTGTGCATAACATATTTAAGAAGATACATTGTTAGCAGTTATCAGAATAGTTTTCACTTCTGTCTCTAGTCAACTTGCATCCAAGCATCGAGATCATCATCCTCTCTCCTTATTCCATTTCTCCATGGTGGTGGTGGTGGATATGTCTGTAAAGATTTGTAGCAACAACAATAATTAAAAAAAAGTTTTCATATATTTAATGATAATTATATACTTTTACTCTTTTCTTATTTATTGATTTGTTTCTATTATTAACATTAAACTAATAAGTCAAATTGATATATCTGATAATGAACTGTTCACTCCAACATCCAGTGTAAAATATATATGGTTGTTCCTTGTCATGATAGAGGGCTTACATATCCCAGTGATCTAAGAGTGAAACTGTCTGGAGTTCCAACTCCTGTAGTGTCACTTATGGCAGTAAGGTCAAGGAGGAGGGACCAGACTGAATATAACCAACCCCCCAAAGACACCAACAGTGGAAGAGGCAAAGATCTTCATCACTATCTCAATGACCAAATCAACAGAAAAGGGCAGTGACATTCAGGCTGGTATAACCAAGGTGGACCTTGACTGTCCAAACATCTGATAACCTGATGCAACCAAGTTTGCTAGATCTCGTCTGTCTCAATCCCCATTGAGCCATAAGGGAGGCATTTCTGGCCAAGTGTGTGGCTACTCTGTTGAACAGAGTTGTCCACCAAAATCAATGATGGTCAATATATCTCACTTCTGTACAACACAAATGAATCTTATGCCATCTGCTGTAGCATATATTAATATCTTAATACAAGATATTAATATAATATTTATTCTAAACCTAAGTATGCTATGCATATATTTAACAACTGACATGCTGGAATAGTTTTTAATACACTTTTAGACTCTAGATGAGTTGAGTATCATTTGTCCAAGTAATAGAAAATTAGACACTTTTTTGTTGTCCAATGTTATAAGACATCTTTTTTTTATAGATTATTAGTTTGAAGGGATGAAAATTGAATTAGAAGTAACATATTTTGGCAGATTAAAGATACACTATTAGTAAAGATTTAGATGAGATTAATAATGAATAAATTAGGATAGTAACAATAATAATTATAACCTAAATATTTCATGTTGACTATTTTTTTTTTATATTGATACTGGTTTTAAAATAAATTGCATCTTAGGATTATGTACAACTTAACAAAAATGAGATAATTACCAGTGATGAGTACAAAATACTAAATACCTAGCAAGGAATCATAATATATTTTTATTAATTATTTTTTTATACTTAATTTGCTTGTATGAACCCTATAAATCAGCAGTATATGTAACTACTATTCTTAATGCTCTGCAGATTATGTTAATAAAAAGAATGAACATACTAAGGAAATTAATCATGATTACTGTTAATCAAATACTAATTATTCACAAACATATTTTAGATAGAGTAAAACATAAATACTTTATTTCTGGAAAATCATTTATTAGGACACTAACACTCATTGCAATTTATCCAAGCCCCAAACTGTCTATTTTGAACTTTGGTAGGCAGATCACATTGTGCACTGGATGCAGTATATTTTCATTAATTTCTGTGTTTTTCATTTGATTGCATGTTTTATATACCAACAAATAAAAACATTTTTCTACTCTTAATTTATTTGCAAAGATAGTCTTAATTTTGTGTTTTCTAAATATTTGAAAGTTTTATAAATTCAAGCATCAATAATTTCTTGTGGAAACCACTTTCTGGAAATCCATTAGAACTCTCATACTCATGTTATTCTTACAATCTATCATTCAGTAAGTTAAACTATAATCAATAAAAATTAGGCACAAGCTTACTAAAAAATATTGAAATAGATTGTTTATAAGCATTTCTTATATACAAGTATATAATTTTTATTTTAATGAGCATGAGTGTGTTTTATATTAGAGTATTTATCACCAAAGTAACATTATAAAAATATTAATCTTAAAAATGTGACCAAGATCTGCATACAATATATTACACAGTTTAAATAAGAGAATTAATATATATCAGTTAATAAGAATGAAGTGTAGTGAAATAATATTAAAGATATTCAGGTTAACTAAAGTTTGCAATGTCTTGTATTCAGCAGAATTTTAACAGGTGTTACTGTTTGGAATTTTAGAAGTATGACTGTCATTTTTTTAGATTAATATGTTTACAATTGTTTATCTCATCTTTTGAATACAATACTATCAATACCAGTTACTTTACTACATCATTTTTAATAGTTTCAACATCATATATACTGCAATCAGAAAGCTTAAATGTTAATTTTTTATCTCAATTTTAAAAGTGTTCTTATTTTACATATCAATATAGAGCAAAGTATTGTAATAAAATTCCCTAACTTCCTATCAATGTGTGGAATTTGGATTCATTTTAAATTAACAAAATTTGAATGTTTCTTACAAAAAGAGTGAAGACTAAATTACAAACAATAGTAATGAAGTACTCAATTTGAATTTCATTGTTGTACCTTTTTCATTTTCTTTTAAAGATGGGATTTTTTCAGAAGGTTTTTATTGATAAATAAATGAAATTTCATAATTTTTAGTTGATAGGAATTTTAACTGAATTCATTACATACTTTCCACTAACAAAAAATAAAAGTGAGAAAATCAATTCCCATTTACAGTGAATAGTAACTTATTCAATAAGAAGGTAAAAACCTGTCAAGGACATTTGAAAATGTCACTGTACTTCATTCAACCATCATTGCAAGAATATAAACAAAATTTAGCAGTTAGATAATTCCTTCTGCATTGACATTTTATTGCTAAAATTGCAATAAATAAAATATTGTATAATGAGTTATAAGTTAATGTGAATTATTCATAAATCAACAGTTGATACACTAAAATTCATCCTTACCACTATCTACTTCTGAAACTAGCTATCTTAATTTATCAATTAGTCAAAAGTAACACAAAAAGCTACCACACAGAACTTGATAAATTGTCCTCATTGTATATTCTGAATTCAGTTGCTTTACTTTAATCTAAAAAGAATGCAAAAGGATAAAACAAAATTTAATGTCTAACAATAAAACATTCAATATCACACATATCTTAAAATTTCCAATTATAAACTATACTCAATTAAAAACAAATGCCACAAGTAATAACAAATATTTATTTTGGGAAGCCATAAAATTGTGACTAAAAAGAAATCCTTGGAAAATGATAATGTTATAAACTGCAAACACAAATTACCATCAATGTATACATATTTAATGACTCACAAATGTTATACAATCTGTTCCCTATAAAACATATAGAGACTCACTTGTATACATGGTTAAAGCAATAGATCTAAGCAAATGATAAATAAACATGGGGGATCAGAAAATATTTTATTTACTTAATATATCATTAACTGCAAGAACTGAACTTCAATCATTTTGTGAACAAACATTTGTCTTAAGAAATATCAGAAAATTCATACCAAATTAATTCAACCATTGAAGACAGAAATTATTGATTTATATTGATACATTAGGGACTGTCCATTTGTTCAAGTACTTTCAACTGTTTCAGTTATCAAGAACTGGATGTTGTCACTGTGCTAGACAAAATAATAACTTCACATCTCAGAAATTCAAACAGAAATTAAAAAGATGTTTCGATTTCGCTCTGAAAGCTCACCTTGTGAAATCAATTGCTATTTTTTTTCCTTTAAGTACAATTACCCTAAAAAATACCAAAAAAAAAAACAAAAAAACAAAAAAAACCTTACCTGGTTCTCTTTCAGAACATAATACAGAACTTAGTTTTCAACACTACACTGTGATTCTAATGCAAAAACAAGAAAAAACATATCTTAAAACAACTCCATAATTCTAAGAATTGCTTAAATATTTTGTTATGATTTGATAATTCTTTTTCCCCACCCCATTAAATATTTTAAACATGCAATGTTTGCTGAATATGACAGACCAGTGAAAAATCCCTGATCTAATTGGGGGTAGTATTTATTTGAATTAATTTTTATCTGAAAGGAGCTCATTGTAGAGAAATTTGTTCCAATCATACTCTGTATACAGTATCATCGCTGAATCAATATTAGTTTTTTGAGACAATAGCAATTAATTTTGCTTGCCCCATGACCTCTTGTTTTCTATGTTTTTATAAAGTATCCATTTTTCATCATCTATTACAATTTATTTCACTTTTAATTAGAATATAGTAAAAGTTCTTTTTAAATTATGTAAAAATTATACATCAAAGCTAACATAACCAAGCTAGTGGAAATGACAGCTCTCTCTCTCTCTTACAAATAATCAACATTATATAATGTAAGTAATTTCTTCATTTGATTGCCAATATCAAATGGTCAACTATAAAGCATCATCCTGCAAGAAATCTCCAGTACAAAACATTGCAAATGATTCTGAATTTTTTTTTTACTTTTATCTATTTCTGCTGTTTTTATCCCAATTCTAGGACAATCATTCTTTGATTTTTAGATAGCTGCATGGACAAGAAATAATATTAAAATTCAAACTCTCACCTATCATCCTCAATAAAAAGCAACAAATTATTAATGAGTGACAATATTTCATTGAAGCCTTATTCAATCTGTCAAAGGAGCTGAATATATAAAAATGACAATTATACACAAGGTACAGTCTGCTACTATCTTCTGAAGAATTTTTTTCTCCTTATTTTTTATGGATTATATACCTGAAAACAACTGAAGAATGGATTGACCAAAATATTGTGAGAACAGCATCAAAATTCAATTGCCCAAACAAAATTTGGAATGCAAATAACACTCTTCTCAAAATTATAGATGATAGATTTATTCTTATACCACAGTACATTTAAATTCAAAACCAAGTTTTGGTATTGGATTTGTCCAGAATATCTATACAAAAGGGTGGAGATTGGATTATATTATGAATTATAAGTCTGTAGATAAATCAATGTTTTTGTACAAACAAGCATACAAAGAGCTTAAATTGATTGATTTTCTGCATGCAAGGTGCCCACCAAGCTCTCCATTGTTTTTTTTTTGTAATTTAAGCCACTTCCAATACATTTAATAAATGACCTTTCAGAAAGAAGTAGAGAGATAGATAAATAGATAGATAGATAGAGAGAGAGAGAGAGAGAGAGAGAGAGAGAGAGCAGGAAATTCATAGAATTAGCATAATAATCTGTATATCCTAAGAATAAAATAAGCCCACAGTAGATTATATATATATAACATTTTCTATTTCTGTGAATTAAAGGCTAATTTAAAATACTCATGCTGAATATAGTTATTACAGATTGACTACACAAAGCATCTCATGAATTAGTATCCTCATCTTGTATTATAATTAAAGTTTGGTTAATAAAAATACCAATGAAAAACCTGAAAATTTTTAAATATTGTAATAAAATATTAAATTAAAAGTTAATGTGTATTCTTATTTTTTTTGTAAAATATATATCTTAAAAGCAAATAAAAGTAAGGAAATTGTAATTATTTTTCAATCAGAAACAATACACATGGATATATGACACTGTATTGCTATTTATTTATTTTTAATTTCAGCACTAAACTGGCATCAAAATCTCATCATTTTACAGTTGAGCTATGCTAACAGTTTCTTTTCTTGCACCCCTCACTTGTGGAACTCCCTTCCAGCTCCATACTTTCAAGCCAACTTTAATCTCCAAAAATTTAAATGCAATGTCAATCGCTATCTACTGTCCTCCTGATTACTCTTTGCTCTTCTTGCTCATTATTAATGTTTTTGTTCCTAATTCTTCCATACCCTGTAACCCCTTGTGTCTTAGTGGCTTTACGGACTTGCATTATACCAATTTAAAAACAAATTGTAAATAAATGTCAAATTGCTTTTTAATAGTAGAGAATATCTTAATGAATGAAATTAGAACCATTATCAGGTTTACAATCTATTTATATTTTATTTTGAGTGTTGTACTACTCATCTTTGTTGCCATATTCACAACTGTTTTACTTCATGTGATTGGAATTTCAAACTGAACCTGGGGAGTAGTTTCATGTGCCATGTCTCTTCCAGATGTCTGAGTATTGAACTCACAACTCTTTGGGTCAAGACACTGTATCCAACCAGCACTTTTATCCACTAGGCCTTATGTCCTTAAGGATATCAGGGTATGAATTTTTGGGACTTATAAACTTAATGTCTCATTTCATTTTTTTACCATTGCAATTTTTGTTGCTATTCTTGCTTTTCTCTAGCACTCTGTATTACTGGTTCCCATATTGTACTCATTTTTATGCTTGGCTGGCTTAAGAGATTTTTGTGGCCTAGCATATGTGTTGATTCCTTAAGTTTTTGTATTTTCCAGTGATGTTCTCTGTCTATTATTTCAATCTCATCTCATCTCATAGGGGGGGGGTGATTTCCCTTTTCCTTCCATATGTGGTCAGCTATGGCTGAGTTTTCTATTTTCCCTCATGTTACGGCTTTACAGTATTCTTGCGTTTTTACCTTAAGTGGGGCAGCCTGTTTCTACTTTATATTTCTTACCACAGCTGCACAGCATATACACAGTCCTTAGTCATGTTCTCCTCTATGGAGGGGGTCTTACTCAGAAGAGATGACTGCAAAGTGTTGAACCACTTTTGAAGTCATCCTGTCATTACATGGACCACAGATCTTTTGTATGTTTTCCAATAATACCTTCACATACAAAACAGATTTGGTCTGCCTACTCTGAGTGTTATCCTCTTGTACCCTTCCATCCCAGTTTGTTGGGGCTGCTGTCATGTATCCAGGGTAGTTGGTATGTTATAGGGCACTGCTTATACTGACTACTTCTTGTTCATATATTTCTGAGTCACCACTTATGACTTTTGCTTGATATTGTAAACAGTGGACAATCCCTTTCTTTATACTATATGGGTGGTGGGAGTTGAAGTTAAGATATTGTCCAGTGAATGTCCTGATGTTCAATACTTGTCTACTGCAGTGGTGAACAAAATCTTGGAGAGTTGAGTTAAAGGGAGATAACTGAGACATCCAGAAGAAGCATGTGGAACTAAATCAATCTACCCTGGTGGATGAAATAAAGGGTTCAGTTAAAAATTCCAATCACCTGAAGAAGGCCGGAGTGTGCAACAGCCAAAACATTGTGAATATGGCAACAAAGATAAGGACAACAGTCCAAACAATGTGAATAGTGTAAATAATTACAATACATCATCTCAGAAATATGGACAGAAAGGAATGTATTTTAGAACATAAAAGCTAATACAAATAAGGAAGTTTTTTGACAGAACAAGCAACAAAATTTAAGATCCAAAGATCTAAAAGTCCTAGTTCTTTTCTGTTAATTTTTCTCTCTCACTTTTTTTTTATTATAGAGTGTACATCTAGCCTAAAGAAGACTAAAGAATGTATCAACCAAGAAAATGTAATAAAAAGAAAATCAATATAATGAGTCTTTATCATTACGTAAATTGTAAACAATTTATATAATGATAAAAACTCTTATTAAAATTCTAGACAGTGTTTGCAACAAAAGCTGATTTGATTATAGAACAGAGAGTAAAGGATAGAAAAATTTTACACAAACAGGCTTGATTTTCAAATAATTTAGAATTTTCTGTAAATGCTAGAAGCAAATCTAATAGCTCTGGGTTAGAGGTTCAAATCCAATGTTAAGAGCAAAAAAGCAATGAGCAGGATGCTCCCAAGTGAGGTGGGAGGACACAAAAACTTCAAAATTCCTACAAAGAAACTCTCCTTAACAGTGTAACACTAATATTGTATGATCTTTCAAACACTCTAGTCACTAGAGCATTAGAAGGGTCATATAATTGTTTTTGAAAGAAAACAAAAAACAAACAATATGTCTTCTGTTTCACTAGGTCTACTGCAGACATGTTGATGTCCATCTCTGAAGCTATCTATCAAGCTTTAGATAAGAATGGCAAAGCTTGGGTGGTGGCTCTAGATATGTCAAAAATGTTTGACAGGGTTTTGCATGCTGGGCTTCTATGCAAGATTGAGGGTTATGGTGTCACAGGATATATATTTGACTTAATTTAATTGTTCCTAACCAATCAAGTAATGAAGGCTGTATTGAATGTGCATGCTTCCAGATCATTTCATACAAATGCTGAGTTCTTCCAGGACTCTAATCCTTGGACCTATGCTGTTTCTAATCTTCATCAATGATCTCTCTCTGATGTCATCAGTTCCCAACTAAGTATTTATGCAGATGGCACACTACCATTTACTGCTGCCTTAGTAGCAAATCCAATATATCCAACAAAGTAAACCTGGCAACTACTCTTGAAAAGGACCTCCAATCAGTGGTTAAATGAGGCAAGAAATGTCTCAAATTTCAATGCCTCCAAAACAAAACTGCTTTCATTTAATCTCCACAAAGAACTTTTTCTGCCTATCACCAGAATAGATAATGCTGAATTCCAGGAGAGCAACACTATGCTTTCTTGGCCTCATGTTTTCCCCTTACATGAAGTCACTGGCTACATCTATTGCCAAGAAGGTTGGTTCACTGTGTTGTGACAAAAAAATTTTCTTGTTAGAATCCATCATGCACATTTATAAATCTACCATTCATTTGCGCATTGAATTCTGTTCAGCTATGTGCTATGCGTGATACACACTTAGTCATGTATCGAAAGATACATGATCACCTAACGAGGCAGATTTTTTTCCCACACTAGGTTGCCATTTCTTTCTGCAGTAGACTAATTGCCATCCAAGGCTATAGAACTTGGTTTGTCCTGCTATTTACCCATAGCTGGGGGGAGTAGAAGAGGATTCATACCTTTCCCAAGGGTATTAGCACATAAATGAATGTAATTGATTCAATTGATGCATTGAATACTGTTGCCGTATCTGGTCTGGTGCTCCTGCTGTAGATCTCGAGATTCTTGACAAAATCCAGAGAAGTGTCTGCAATACAATTGGTCCTGTCCAGGCATCTAGTCTAGTCACTTTCTCACCATCATAACATGGTTTCCCTCTGCCTGTTCTACAAGTATTTTAATGGCAACTGCTCTGACTATATGAATTTAAGCATGCTATTAGATTGGCAACTAGGTCTTCCCACTTTACTATTGAACTAGCTAGATGCAACTATCATTTCTATTTTAACAGATTTTTTCTTGCACTTTCCACCTGTGGAAATCCCTTCTGATTTCTTGCTTCTCTGATAACTACAATCTTTGCAGATTTAAATGCAACATCAATTGCCATCTTCTGCCTTTTGATGCCTTTTCCGCAATCCTCCCCATTTTCAATCTTTCCATTCATTTTAAATCCCATTCTAGTGGCACTGTCACCTTACTTGGGGTGAAATGATTAAAAAACAAAAGATAGAAAAACTATAGATTGCAAAACAGATAATAGTAACAGATTTAAACACAAGCCAATTAAGTTGATGACAAGTCAGTGACTTTGAAGAAGCAGTGATTAACAAAGACCTTGGATTCACAATCAGCAGCCAGCAAATACCTGATTTGGATTTGATAGTCTCAAAATTGTGAAAAAAATCCAGGCAGAAAATTTAAGATAGAAGGTGAGACACATTTGGGGAAATCTAACACCACCCTAATGAAATATCACCTAGGATTAAAAACTAATACATAGAAGGCAATATTAATTATCCATAGTGATATACTTTGGCTTTGCACTCATTCTTTGAGTTGCCTTTTGGCTGATCTACTCAAACTACTTTCAAGTTGAACACTAACAAACGGGAGGAACAGACCATTTTGTGGAATTTATTAAATAAGTATCCATATCATTGTCACCACTGGTGGATTTTGATGTGATAAACCAATGTACATAACAAAGAGCCTTCAGAAGAAACTCTTTATCTGACAAAACAAATTGGACAATATCTTAATAACTATACCAACATCATCATAAAAAAACTTATTGGTGATGTTGGGGTATTAAGTATAAACTGCATATCCCTTGTTTTTGGCCCAGTTTGTATTTACAGAAAGAATGTTGAGAAAATCATAACTTTCCTCTGTGAATTCTAATATCTAAAGGAATTTGTTTGAAGAGTTTCAATTGATAAAGCGCTAATCTAATTTAGGTTTGTGGCTAACACATTTATATTCTGACCCTATCACATAAATGTGCAGGCACTGTTGTATTGTGTGAACTCAATCAGAAGAACTATACTGTTCCCAATGGAATAAGATGGCAACAACCAATACAAAGGGTGGTTATAGTACATGTGTATATAAAAGAAATTCAATTCAGGTCATCCCTTCAGTATTAAGAAAGAGTTACTTTATTACCTTCAACATCAGGCAATGATATTAGCATTAATCCTAAGAAAAAGCTAAAAGAATGATTAAGATATATAAATAGCATCCTTCAATAATAGGAAGATGAACTGCAGATGTGAACATACATCTATGGTCTGCACTCAGTCTTTCAGACTAGACACAATTCACCTCACAATGTTTTACTATTTTTGTTTATATCAATGCCAACAAAAAACTGGGAAAGGACTGGTATACACTCAACAAAGAAATGGAAGATGAAAATATTGCCATGGTGAGAAAACAAAACAAATTCTGTTTTTAATATATTGGATTATTTATTTACAAATTCACCTGGCACAGTCTAGGGGTAGATAAAACATCTTAGTGAACATCTTCATTGTTTCTTCTGTCTTCTTTCATGATAGACTAATGGACCAGATCTTCCCTTTAGCCAGTGAAAACTCCAATTACTTATAGCTTTTCAGATCTCTCTTACTCTAACCATCTCTCTTTCTCCTGATTCTGACTGCTTGTGACTTTATATCTTCAACAACTCTATCACTGACTACAATTGTTTCTACATCTCAACTGGGACTACCACTCTCTCCAACTGCCTCCATGAAGCATCTCTACATCTCAAATTGGTGGCTCATCACCCACTAACAATCAGTTTCTTTCTGACTTACTACTCTAGAATCCTTATTCCAGTTGAGTAGCACTTGATTTCAAAAGTTTTCCTTTATTTATTCACCTTATTTCCATTTTTTCCTGTTTGTGATCACTTTGAAGATCTCACTTGTAGATTTTGCTGCCTATGCAGACATAAAACTTCAAGCCCAGATAAAATGATTTAGAGTGCACTTGTCTTCATAGGTGTTTTAAGCCAATTATGTAAGAAAACATTGTGTTACACAGATACCCCAATAGCTAACATTAAGCATACCATATGTAAGAAGAGTATACCAACATCTTCAGAAACAAGTTAATGATGATGTTAATGTTTTGTGGATGGACAGCACATGTTTGGTTTTATAAGAGGAATAGCTGAATGAATCTAAATCATTTGTGAACATTACAACACCAAAGTGGTTTTCAGTAACACAACTACTCTTTGTAACCTTTTTACTAGAATTTATCCCTTATGAGAAAAGTGTTGTACAGAAGATTACATTGATAACATCCTATAAAAATATGAAGAAACATGTGCTGTCCCTTGAAAATCACACTTTAGGAATATGTGAAGCCATATTGAAAGAAGAAAAGTTTGATACAATAGACCACAACTGAAGGTGTAAGGCTTAAATAATAAAGTATCCTTTAAGAAGCATTTCAAATAGGTAAAGTGAAAAAATTGTAAGAGGTATACATTAAGATGATATTAACATATTCCATTCAGGCCAGTGTCAATTTCTTTGAGGAACAATTTGGAAGCATCAGGACATTGAGATTAGAATCACCTATGTAGCTCAAGTTGTTGGGAATGAACTGAGCCAATCAGTATATTTGCAATCATTTCTTTTGTTTATCATAATCTTTTGTAAAAAGAAATCCTTTTCCTTTATGAATTGTAAAGCTGAAGAAGGTTGAAGAATAGATTAGTTAAACATAGTGGAAAAAAAAACCCCAAAAAACAGACTAATATTCCAAAACAATTCTTACAATTCAAACAGATCTTTGCAAATTAAATAAAGTATCCAGAAGTTGAATTTTTCCTGATATTCATTTGTCAGATTTATTGCTGGAAAATATTTTATATTACTTATCCATAAACTCATTCTTGAATAAGTACATTCCTCTGCCTCTCCTATTACTGACTATATTCTCAGATTTCTGCTAGTGCCTGCTTTATCCTAACACACAATTCCACTTCAAACTGTTTTTATAACTTTATTGTGCTAAAATGCAGAATTAATTAATACTCCAAGGTTGGTTTCATAAATGAATACAATGTGGAAAACATTTTTCCCTATTTAAATTAGACACAACTAATATTATTTGACTTACAAGTCTGATTCATTAAATCCTGAATAGTGTTATTTTTATTTTATTATCTTCTCCAAGAAAATAAACATAACAAAATCAATTGAAAATGTAATTACTGATAAAGACTCATCTTTTTGATTTTGTTGAAAATATTGCATACTTTTCATTCACTAATCAGGTGTTATGGCACATTATACTACCCTGTAAGTAATATCAATTCACCTTCATTTCACACTTTACTAAAGACGAAAAAAAAAAAAAAAAAAAAAAAAACTCAGAAAGAAACTTGTATTTTGTGTGTGGAAATTAAACAAATGATTGCTTTTTCTGAAAAATACATTTTTTTCTGCCTTTCCTATGATATTGATAAAATAATTTAAACAAAAAAACCTAGATGAAAATGTGGTTGTTTGATTTAGCTTCCATCAAGTTATGGGTACATTTGTGAAGGCAATGAGGAAAGCATTTGGCAAAAAACGTCCTAATCTGATTAGAACTGTTAATATGTTAACCAATGCCAACAATACTGGTATTATCATTCCACAAAATTTAAGCTCATTACACATTACATACACCTAATTATTATATTGTTTTTAACTTATTCAGAGAATACTCATCTGGAAAATTTGTTAAGAAAATGATAAAAAAATCTTTAGCATTATAGATGCTGATGTTAAGCTTAAATTAATATTTGAATGTAGAGTGCAGGATGAAGACTGAAAAAAAAAAAAAAAAAAAAGAAAACATTGGAAGAGAATTGTGGACACAGGAAGGATGTGTATGATTTACAGTAAAATAAACAAAATTTAATTACAAATAACAAAAAATATTTTTTAAAATAAACAAAGTGAATAAAGTAAAAGAAAATTTAAGAAGCAATTATTTCTAAATACTTTCAAGAGAGATAAGTTACATGTTGTTCTTTATTTTATTGGTGTTATTTATTTTATTGTATAGTCAGTTGCTTTTTGTTCTAATCCTCACCCCCTAGAATTTACATACAGAATGATGACTTGATGTGAAGAAGCATTATTTCATATATATTTTAAAGAAACTAGAATACAACCTTTAATGTTTGAAATTTTGTATTATTTTTAGTATATGTTTACAAATCCATATCACTTACATTGATGAAGTTGATAACATGATTAAAAAGTATTTGCTAATGAATGCTTGGTAACAAACTTGTGAAAAGATTATTTTTTTCTTAAGATTAAAAAAATACAAAGAAAACAATAGCTGACAAACTCAGATCAAAATTTTCAAAAAGAGTAAAAATAATTTTGTTCTAAACATTTTCAACTTAAAAAAAAAAACATAAAACAATAATGTGCTTTTAATTTTCTTTCCAAATTCCAAGAAATAGTCATCACCTCTTTACTAACATTCTTCTGTTTTCTAGTCTTTAATTCTTTCACACCCAGTAACCCCTTGTGCTTTAGTGGCTTTACTGTCTTGCTTGGGGTAAATTTAAATCTTCATGCATGTATGATTTGGATGTCTCCCTCTTAATTATAAATAATACTATGAGAACATCTATATGATTGTAATTCAAGTGTAATCATTCAAAAACTATATATATAAAAAAACTTTAAACAATGTTTTCAGATATATGAGAATTAAACTTAAGTTCCAGAAATCTATTCCTAATTTTGAATCATCACACATTATTTAACTAGAATTTATTTATATATATTATTATAAATATATAATCAATTATTATTGACCAGAAAAATTGATTTTCTTTCTTATGTAAATTCCTTTGATCAAATGAAATTTTTTTAAACTTTGCTCATTAAAATAAAAATCTTAAAAACCTATAATTTGATATTTATACTCCATTGTGTGAATAAAAATATCCATACATATATTTCATGACAATTTCATTTTTTATTTCTAAAAATATATAAATTAATTTTTAAAATGTTTATTTGACTTGTATTGCTTTACTTATCCATATGTGTAAATATAAGAAAATTGTTAGGATGTAATTTTATTATAAAAAACTGCAAAAAAGAAAAAAATTTAATTCTAAAGATACTTGAATGTAATTTTACTTGATATACAATATAAAATAAGAAAGTAGAAAGTAGTACTGAATGTTTGGGCGTGGGACTAAAAATTCTAACCATAGCAAAGGGATTAGTGAGATGTCCCTGAGAATATTGATTCCAATGCATTTATCAAATGGGCGGACATCTGACTGAATCTAAACCAAATATAACAATTAACAGATATTAACCACTGTGAAGAGAATAATGGGAAAAAAAGCAAATAGATAAAAATTAAAAGGGTTTTGTTAAAATTAATAGTCACACTAAAATAAAAATTAATCTATTTAAATTTACAATAATATAAAATATATTTAAAAAAAAAAACAAACAAAAACAGATAAAACAATTGAAGCAGATGATTGTTAAAGCATTATAATAGGTTAAAATAATATTGGTGTTGAATTTATTTAGTTGAACCTGTATTAGTTGCATGTTTAAATCTTTTGTACTTTATAACAAAAATGAAATGATCTTTAGTGTTTATAGCATTTACAAGTCTGCAAGTCATTTATTTAAGTCTGCCTTTCAATTCTCTTGAACTCATGGAGAAGAAAATGTGCTTTTTTTATATGTAAAAATGACATTTTATTCAGTTCTCACATGAGCATTAATTTAAGCAAAAACTATATTGACAAATAGTCATATATATTTTATTCAATAGACAAATCAAAAACTATACATTTTTATTCACACTACTTATATTGTTCAGATCATTGTCCTCATCTTCATTGCCATTTTGGCTGTTGTATTCATTTCTATGCTTGGCTGGCTTAGGAGATTTTTGTAGCCTAGCATATTCCTTAAGTTTTCATAATTTTCAGCGATGTTCTGTCTATTATTTTTAATATATTTTTTAATTATGAATAATTAATATACAACTTTTGTCATTTCAAAGATGTATAATCCTCACTTTTTTTTTTTATTATATCATGTATATTTATGTTTATAGATATAGCTCCCCAAATCACCTGACAATGTGAAAATCCATTTTTACTCAGTTAACTAAGATCTTATTTAAATTAATTAAAAATAGGAATTACAGGAATTTATTTAGATGTAATTTAATTACAATTGTGGACAGAATTATTTACCCCACCTTCCTTAATTACAAATAAAGCTGTAATAACTCAAATTTTCATGGAAACTTCATGTGCATTTTTCACAAATGATGAAATAATGGATTTGAAGGAATGTGCAGTGATGCCCACAAGAAAATTTTTCTTTTAATGTCAAGTAATACAAAAAACACCAAAAAGTTATTTAACTTAGGACAGAATTATTGACCCTCTTGACTCAATAATCAATTGTGTAAAGGGTATTTTGGGGTTTGTTAGCTTTATTCACTTTCCTCTATACATAACAGGAGTTCATGCGACCAAATAATTCTAGTTTGGTTTCATCTAACCATAAAACAAAGTTCTAATATTTACTCCCATGTTCTAAATGGCTTCTAGCATATGCTAATCTGCACTTTAGGTGGTTAGCTTTGAGTTTTCCTTGGGCGACAAGCTCAAAGTCCTGCTTGATGAAAGCATCTAGTGACTGTCTTCATCAATACATTCAACCCTGATGTCTTTACATTATTGACACTGTCCTTTGTTAAATGAGGATTCTTCGAGACATTTCTAAATATTTTCCTTTCCATTCTCTCAGAAATTAACTGTCTTCTACCAGTCTTTAATTTATTCTCAACACAATGAGTCATGTTGTACTTGATAAGGCTACAAATTGTCAATCTAAGAACATTTAAATGCTTGTTATCCATCACCTTGTTTGTACACATCAACTATCTTCATTGGGAGCTTCTTTTCAAGTTCAGCCATCTTCACCATGGTTGCAGAACAAAAGAGTTATCACGATATGTAGCACTCACATATTATCTTCATTAAATTTTAGAATGTTATAGAATCAGGTCAATACTATTTCATTTTCAAAGGGTGTGCATGTTAAATGTCAAATTAAGGGGAAAAAAAAACATTTGCCATAGAACAATATTATTTCATAATTTCCATAAAGGGATGGTGCACAAAACTGCATTAATTTTTAGAAAAATCCATAACTATGAATATAATAGATCGAAACTTCTAAAAATTTCATGAATTATACAAAACTAAATACAGAATCAACTATTTCTGGCAAATTCAGTAAGTATTATTTGCATTTCCTTAGAAAATATGCAAATATTCAATGAGGGAGAATAATTCTGTCTACAATTGTATATAACAGTACTTTTCAAATATTAGTGAAAGGTGCCTTAAAAGCTAAGCAAAGTATTAAAATATATATATTATAATATATATATTATCTGCTTAGTATTATTTTGTTCTGTTCTTTTATTATTGTTTATTGGAAACTTTGTCAATTTCATATGTTGGGCATTTTTGCAAATTACATTTTACCATGGCCAATTACTCTATAGAATTATCTTCTTTTTTGAGGATTTAGCTTGAGTTTTTGCTTTACTTACTGTCATCTGCTTGACTTTATATTAATCCAGCATTCATGAAGAAATCTCTAAGCTTTTAATCAGTTTGTAGCTATAATGCCAATGTTTAAAAATATTGCTTCCTTTGTGACTTATTCTCAGTGGGGATCCTTTTTTCCTAAAATACAATGGCATTAAACATCTTAAAATTTTCTGCTAATAAATGATTTAACTTCAAACATACCGAGAGGCAAAATCATTTTGAAGATAGAATAACTGATAATTCTCCATCAGTTTATCAGAGAAAATTCAATTACCTGTAAATTTGGACATGCTAGTTAGGCTTATTTCATTGTGCTGCTTTAAACTCTCAATTGAAAACAGCCTATTTTTAGATATAGATAATGACAAGATTCATAATTAATGCAAAGTTCAAGGTAACATAGCTAACACTTTCTATGTATTTAATATTGAAGAACCAATTATACAAGATAATGTTTTTTTCAATAGTTGAATGAACATAGGTAGAATTCAGTAAAAGGAGTCCTACAAAATTAGCAATATTCAACAAGCATTTATTTTTAAAATATCACTTCTACACCTGTGTGTTCAAAGTGCATCTGCAAAATTTGGTTAGGCATTACTTGTTTGATAGTAATTTGGTTTCATAAAATATGTAATATAACAGTGTATACATCTATATTACTATACCAATGTTTGTGTGTGTGTTTATTCTATATTCAGAGAACACAGCCAAAGTTTCAGAAGCAGTTTTTGCATAGATAACCAAAAGACCTCAAAAGTCATGCAAAGTCATCAAAGAGTAGAGTCTACCATTTTTAGCTAAATGAAACAATTTCTAGTAAAGTGAATTTGGATATTGATTTTTCTATGAACTACAAAAAAAATTTTGAACCTTTTGCAGAACAGTGCATATAGTCAAATTCAGCTCCTAATTCTGGAGGTCAATTGAGGTAGCATTTTCTGTAGCCATTATGAATCTGTATTGAAACCAAAGAATTACAATCTTGGGGGAAAATAGGTATGCTACCAACTTAGATAGACAAAATGATTGGACAAATGAAGATTGTAGATCCTTCTTTGAATTTTGTCAAGAACCTTGAGATGAGTAGCAAAGCACCAGATGAAATACGGGAACAGTATTCAATGCACAGATGAATGGTAGATTTGTAAATGTGCAAGATGGACTCTGACAAGAAAAACCTTCTGACATGACACAATGACCCAACTTTCCTTGCAGTAGATGCAGCTATTGATTCGATGTAGTCATTCCACTTCAAGTCAGATGGAAATGTAAGGCTAAGAAGGCACAGTGTGTTGCTCTCCATGAGTCTAGTATTAGCCATGTTGATGGTAGGCAAGAAAGATTCTCTATAGTGGTTTGATGAGTGCAGTTTCATTTTGGAGGCATTAAAATTTATGAGCCATTTCTTGAACCAGTTAACCAGATTGGAAGTCCTTTTTAAGAGTAGTGGCCTGGTTAACTTTGTCAGCTCTGCCTGATTTGCTATTGAAACAAGAATAAATGGCAGTGTCATCAGCATAAATGCCTACTTGGGAATTCATGACAACAGGAAGATCAGTGATAAAGATCAGAAACAGTGTAAGACTCAGGATATGTTCATGTGAAAAGATCTGGAAGCGAGCCCAATCAAAACAACCTCCATTTCATAATTTGATAAGGATGATTTTATTTAAATCAAACCATTTTTCAGTAATACCATACACCTGGAGCTTACATAGAAGACCAGTATACCAAGCTTTGTCAAACACCTTTGAGATATCTAGAGCCACAGCTTAAGCTTTGCTGTTATTATCAAGAGCTTGATATAGATATTCAGGGATGGCCATTAGCACATCAGCGGTAGACTTGGCAGAACAGAGGCCATGTTGTTTGTCAGAGAGTAGGTCATGAGAGGTAAGGTGCTTAACCACTTCAGCATTGATTAAAGCCACAAATACTTTGCTGAAAAGCGGTAGGAGACTAATAGTGCAATAGAGGGGTCAGAAGGTTCTTCAGAGTTCTTAAAGACAGAAACTACAGAAGAGGACTTCCAACAAGCTGGAAAGCAGGAAGCAGTGAGGCAATAGTTGTAGAGTTTGGAGAGAACTGGAGCCAGCTTGGGAACACATTTCTTTAGGACAATGGCTAGGATCCTATCACCTCTGCTTGCGTTATGGAATTTAAAAAGATGTCTGAGACCAATGACGGGGTAATGCACATATCACTCAGTAGAACCTCTGTCCTGTTGTTGAAATCAGATGTGGGTACTCCAAATGAGTTGAGTGTTACATGGGAAGAGAATTTCTGAACAAAGCATTCAACCTTATCTGCTGTAGATGTCAGGATTTCAAATCGATTGAATTGAGGAGGAATTGAAGATTTGCTGTTGTTCAGCACACTCTTGCAGAGCCACCAATAATCTCTAGAATTGAACTTGTGAGACGCTATACATTGTTTCATTCAAGCAGCAAACAATAACCTCACTTCTTTGAGAACACGCTTGCACTTGTTACAATCAGAGACAAAGAGATGTCTGTTGCAATCAGGCATGTTTCTCTGGTACTGCCAAAAGAAGTGATTCCTGTGGGCCAAGAATGCAGGTAAGAACCAAAGAAATACATTCCTTGCTGGAATGAAAGCATCCATGCTGGCTTTCATCTAGCAGGAGACCTCAGATGCACATTTTTGAAAAGGATGATTAAAAACTTCAATTCCAAGGGACGTCACAAAGGAAATCACAGAACAAGCCCCAATCTGTTTGTTGATAACAGAAATATATTCTATTGATAGGAGGTTCTTGGCTGGTGGGGGGTGGAAGGAGATGCAACCACATGATCAGAGTTGCCAAGAGGGCAGAGCTGCATATTATAACAAGAATCAGGGATAGAGGTAAAAAAGAAATTGAGAAGAGAAGCGTGTCCATCAGTGTTACTGGGGAAATGTATGGGGAAGTCAACCACTTGCATGAGAGATTGAGTGATTGAAAAGTTAAGGGTTTGGATGTCATCAAGGTTCATGACAGAGTGTTTAAGCCACATTGTATGTTGGGCATTAAAGTCATTGAACCCAAATACATTTGCAAACAGGTGTAGGGAGATGGCCTTCTCTATATTATGAAAAATGCTATCTAACACACAACAGTTTTGAGAGGAAGGGGAATGGTAGAGAGTGAAGAGATAGCTGAGTTAACTAGAGAGAGATGGAGACACATGTAAGAATGGTCTGGAGATTCAAGAGAGAGTTCCCTAGCCAGCAGGTTAAAAGCAGGGTATTTAGTTTATGCTAAAGTTGATCAGAAAATTTCAATAATGCCCTTTAGTTAAATAGAAAATAAATATATTTTTTAACAAGAGTATACTTCATTATGCAGATTTTTATTAAATAGCTTCAATTTGGCAGGAAATTATAACATGACAGAAAAAATAGAAAATAACAATACTTCATTAAAAATATATATTATTTTGCACTAAATGTTTTCATAGATTTCTCACTCTCTCTCTCACATATGTCAAATTCATATGTATTAACAATATATCTGTATACAAAGAATAATTGTGCATGTATTGAAATGAATTTTGCATATCATGCAATTTTTAATGATTACACAACTAAATCTATCATAGGCTAACAAATGATGAGACAAGGAAAAGATGCAAAATTGAAATTTCTAGTGTGTGAAGGAGCAGAGCAAATAAAACAAAGGATATTTGTGAAATTAATCCTATTGCATACTTACCATAATATTTTGCATTAGAAACATATAATTAGTTTTATTGATTAAGGGTGGAGCTAATGACAAACAAATGATGAGGACAAAGTAATACTGTAATGAAATTAAGGAAAAGTTGCCAAATAAATTACTAAAATTAAAAAGCCAAACAAATAAACATTATATATATATATATATATATATATATATATATATATATATATATATATATATATATATATATATCTCCTGCTGAAGATTTTATATATATATCCTACTGAAGATTATTTATTTAGACAGTTATATTTTCCTTGAACTGAATAATGAACTTTGACATAAAACATGTTTAATCAAATAATAACATGGAGCTCATCTGATGTAACATGATATGCCTTTCTGTGCAAAATGTTGCAAATATACAAACTGAAACATACCCAAGTTTGATTATACCATGGACATGAAATCTGAATGACAAATATTCAACAAGAGAGAATTTTTATTGTATAATTTTCAAAAATCATTTATGCATTGTTAAATCACTGTATTTTAAAAATGTTTCAAAGCATAAACTTAACATATTGTATCAATCAAGAAATTTACCTTTCAAATTGTTTAATGCTAGATTTAACTCTAAAAGTCTGCATGAAGACATTTTTTCTTCTTTAGAAAGTTTTTTTAGTTCTTCAATAACATTTCTTTGTAAATTATTATAAATGGCCCAGAGATCATCTCATTCTCATGAGATAAAGCTGAACTCTTTGTAATTAACTTTGCCTCTAACTCCATGTTAAAATACAAGAGTCATCCCCTACCTGACCCTCCCTACCTCACAGAGCACAAACTTTATGATTTCTCTATCATGGCTCAGGAATTTTTCAGACTCACCAAAAGCCTTGACACTTTATAGTGTCAAGGCACTTCAAGGCAACTAGACTGGGCCAAAATCTCTGTTGTTCATAAGAACATTAGCCCAGAGTTATCTCCAATCCTAACAAAGTTGTTAGACTGCTGTCTGAAAGAGAAATGTTTCCAAAGTCTATGAATGCTGTCAGCAGTTTTCAAGAATGCAAATGAGTGCTCGTTCCTGTTACCATATCACCCTATCAGCCTCCTTAGTGTCACCAGCAAAAATGGTTGTAGATCATCTCAATAAAAGCAACCTCTTGAGTAACAAACAGTATGCATTTAACTATGCTAGACCCACTGATGAGGTTTTAATAATCAGTACACACTGAATTAATGAAGCACTCAATAATAAATTCATTAATAATTCAGATGGCCTAGATACCTCAAAGGCTTTTGACAAGATGTGGCATAGGAATTGCCTAGAAACATTCTCTGATTGTCAATAAATATTTATACAAATGTTTATGAGAGCACCTTCAAAAATCTAGATGACCAGAGCCTGGCAGCCAATCCCCCCTTTGATCTAGCTCTAACAGACTTATATACCTCAAGTGGAACTCATCTATATGATCTACTCCTAAAGATGCTGGAAAAATGTTCAGTTCCTTGTACTGCTCCAGAAAATACCCGATTCCTCCTGCTATGCTCTATTTTTACACGAGTCAGAGCAGACCAAAATATTGCCGCCATATCAGGGCTGCAGCTGCTCAATCCTCACTTTACAGCTTCAACAGAGTTCAAACACATCTATGAGGCCCTGTAAGTGATGTATTATTTTCCACCTTACAATCCCATTCCCACAGAGAAAACATCAGATGTCTATTGTTAATCTATCACTATTTCCATGCCAAATGATTAGATGAGCTACATTTCCTTATTCCAGCAGTTCAAAGATTTTCAGCTAGGACCTGTCATGCCATATATACACAGGCTCAAATCATCTTCATTCCCTTTGTATTCCATTGTTAATAAGGAAGTTCTGTTAATACAGCTTTTTCCCAAGAACTGTTACTTTGAGGAACAAACTCCCAAGAGGATGTTTCCTCAATTGCGACAATCTTACCCTCTTTAAATCTAGAGTCAAACTTTATCTAGCCTACATATTATCATAATCTGCACTTACTTCCCCCTTTTATGCTAAGAGAACAGTAATAAAAAAAATAAAATAAAAAATCTGTGTGCCTTGTGGCATCACTTGATCAAAACTTTCATTCTTGTTTATATTTTCATTTTTGGTGAGCTAAGAAATTGTTAAGAATTATCATGAGACATTACAAGCATTGAAAATGATTGACTTCAGTATAAAAAATGCTTATATCTGCATTTTTTTTAATTTTGTAGTGAAATTTCTTCTCATATAACTTTTTATGATCAACTCCAAAAATGATTTCAGATAAATACCACAAAAGCTGATATTCCCCAATACTTTTACTGCATATTTTATTGGCTTGTTCTAAATTAGTCTTACTTTTGCTCTATCAAATAGAATATTTTGGTTATGTTATGTTATAAGAGGATGTATTAATTGGCCCAAAAGTTTAATGCTTGGTCAGATTTTAGGAAGTTGTTGTTCAGGCTGAGGACATTTCAGTACCACACTTGTATACCTGAATACTAGGGCTTTGTTTCATCAAAATATAGTTCAAGTGATAAACAGCTTAGTTGAACATTAATGGAAAAATAAGAAAAGTTCAGAAACAAGATGTTGAATAAATTACTTTTTCAATTTAAATTTTATTGATATTGACATAGCAATGACAGTTTCACTACAAAACCATTAACATTTATCATAATTTTCTTGATGCAAATTTTATCATGATATCCAAGAAACATTCATTAACACCTGTAATTTCCTTCCTTAAAGTATGTAGATGGTTAGTTACACAAGAATGACTGGTTGGGGAGGTGTAAATACATCTGTAAAATCAACAGTTGTTGTAGTTTTACATTATTATTACATGAAATAAAATAAGCAGCCATTTGATATCAAAGCATGTTTTGAGGTACCACTGTCTCCTCAAGCTCAGAAATAATTGTTGCAACAAAATACTTCTAAGCATGTTATTTTATTACTGTATTTGCATACATAACCTTTGTTCAAATAAAAATTACGATTGTCACAAGATGGTAATGTTTTTTTCTGTTATGCATAACTATTTAATTAATGGTTCAGGTATTGCTTTAGCCAATTCCATAACAAATATTACTGTTTGGGAAAATAAAGAGAATTTACATGTATTTTTAAAAAAATAACAAAAATTGCTTACAAGGTTTGCTAGTTATGATTAATTATAAAATATTTTGGAAAATTTTGGTTAAAATGTTTAAGTAGAATAAAATGTTAAATCCAAATTTGTTGTAATCTGGTTAAAGATCAAAATTTTAATTTTTAAACAGATTCCAGAGTAAATATGGAGAAATATGAAATGATCAAAAAATAAAACTGGAACTTCAAATTTTTTTCTTAGCAAATTGTGAACAATTACATAACAAATTCATCTGTTAATCAAGATTAGTGATTTCCAACTCAAATATCTGTTTCTCTAGAATGATCACCTAGAAGTTCAAGAAAATAAATAGAATATATAATCCTTTACAAATAAGATATTGTTCTTGATTCATGTTACTGTTAAAGAATAAATATTACAAAATATACTACAAAAAGAATTAACTTGTAATTCTATTAAGGGCTGGTGTTAAGATTTTATCTATATTTTTGTTCAATAAAAAGTTAACTTACTTGATATCATCATTGCTATTTTTTAATCTTGCAGACAGACAATATATATAAAAAAATAGTTGTATTTTAATGATTTTATTTCAAAATCTTTCTGAATGTTTAAAGTTAATTGGAAAAATATATTCTTGTAAATATTTGAAGTATTTAAAAAACATTCACTGAAATTATTTGGTTTAATTTAGCATGCAATTTCAAAACTATAGCCAAAGCAAATAGAATATCTACCATAGCATAATGGTTAGTTCACTTCAAACCAATAGTCTAAGTTCAGTCTTCATTTGGTAGACTACCATTACTATAGCTTTGTTTTAGACCCTTACTCAATGGTAAAAAAAAAATTAAGATACTGATTTACTTTTATAATTTAATAATTGCATTTTGTTGCTTATACAAATTCATTTTGAAACAAAGTTAATGGAAAAACATTTTCTAGAAAAGAATTTATAAGATTATTCCATTTATCACCCAATTTCAAAAACATGGTTAATTGTAGCCAAAGCAAATACTTGATTTTATAAGACTATAACTACAAGAGTTATTTCCTTATTTTGTTTAATTGTTACATTCATAAAATAATGAAATAATAATTGTTTAATATGTATTGAAATGAACTAATATAAACAAAAACTATTGCTTTTATGGACAATTTTTATATGTGTCCAAAGAAAATTTACAAGAAAATCTTGGTCCATGAGATGTTATAAATCTAATCTTGCTAAACCCTTCCCTCACAGGGGGGCCAAATCTAGTAAGGAGAAGACAAAGAATGGTTTTACCATTGAAAGCCACATTGTTAGTACTATCCATCTTCTTTTCATACTGAAGTTAAATGAGATCAGAGTGTGTTTTTATTCTAATATATGACTGAATTTTTAGTCACTGTTGTGTCTTAAAACTTGTAAAAGACCCATTAGTCATACCCAAAAGAAAATACAGAGACCAGACAGTTTATGCTTAGTCCCTTCTTCTCGCTCTCCTTTGCTACCTTCTGTAGAAGGTTTTGTATTTCCTTTCTGTGTCTGCTATCAGCATAGTGTCATCTGTGTATCTTATGTTGTTAAGATTGTTGCTGTCAATGATGAATCCTGGTAGGCTATCAAATTCTCTCAGAATTGCCTTGCTATACTGGTTGATTAAGTCCATTGAGAAGACACGTGGTTGCCTTATGCCCCTTTCTATTTTTGTATATCTGCTGAACTCATTTTTTTTATCTTTATGCAATGGTTTGTTGCCAATAGATGTTTTGGATTAATCTAATGGCTTTCCTGAATATGTCAAGTTTGCTGTGCAGCTCTAACAGATCTTTGTGGCATACTTTGTTGAATGCTTTTGTGTAATCCAAAAACACAGGTGCATGTTCTTCTGCATTTGTATTTCTCTTTCTGATAACATTCTGAGCATGAATATTGCATTCCTTGTTCCAGTGTCTTTAATGAACCCACACTGTTCTTGTCCTATCTCTGACCTGATTCTGTTGCATGCTCTATTCACCAGAATTTTGTTATATGGCACATTAGGCTGATTGTTCAGTGGAGTTCACATTCTTTTGTGCCTGGTTTCTGAGTGCTATGAAAATAGATCTGCTTAGATCTTCCAGTTTCTGTTCAATTTGGCCATTGCTGCTTCTACTTCAGTTTTTAGGATTTCAGGCCTGTCAATAATTCTGTGTATTGTCAGTTGTTGTATTTCATTGTGGAAGAGTTCCCCAATATATTTGTTCCAGTGCTAAAGAATTTTTTCCTTCTCTAATATGAGCATTCCATCCTTGGATTTTATGTATACTGTTTACAAGCAAGACTTATTTATTTATGCATATCTCCTTTATTGGTGCTACTCAATCTCTCTATTTCTGCACATTTTTTTGTTTAGCCACTCTTCTTTAGCCTGCCTCCATTTGGTCTTTATTTTGTAGTGTAGTTTTCTGTATTCTGTTCCATATCTTGGCAGAGTTTTCTGCCTCCTTTGTCAAGAATCTCATACCAATCCTTATTTGTAAAAGAACCTCTGGTTCTGGTAGTCAATGATGTTACTACATCACAAATATCTATGCCAATACCTGCTAAATTAGGTAAAAGTTTTTTTATGAGATTATATGAACACTGCAGTTAATTTTTCATAAGACACATTTTAGCAAGCATTTTCAATATTCACAAGTGAATGCATTAAGAAATCATTTATTTACTATTACTTCTACTATTAACATGGGCAAATAATTATTAAAATATCATGAAATCATTTTTTAAAACAATGTTATATTATTTAATATTCAAAATTTTAAAATAACTTCAAACTTTCTTCAAGAAAGTATGAAGGTAGCAATATAAACCAAAATTGCAAAGTATTGCATGAAATTAAATTTGAATAACCAAGATCTCTAATTCAACAGAATAAACTAGTACTTTTCTCCTTCCTTCTCAACACAGTTAAATTAACCTCATTGTAACTATAACAATATTATTAAAGATATGATGAAAAAAGAAAACAATTTCTTTTCATTAAATAAAAATATTTTATAAAAACAGAATCTGAATATGAGTTTCACTTTCAGACACAGCCATTTAAATATACAGATAAATATCACATAAATAACTTTAAATATGATTCTCTTCTTATATAACCTTTCTTTTAGATATACAATGCAAATGACAAAGTAAACAAATTACACCTGAAGTAATCTAAATTTGATTAATTTTAAAGTTTTCTGTTCATTATCCACATTAATTCGTTATCAAGAGTTGTCTACCTTAGAACAAAACAGACGAAACTCACGCTTTTCCTATTTCATTAAATCTCATACTAATAAAAACAATTATGTATAATTTAAAATATGAAAATAAAAGAGGAAGTAATTAATTTTAAAGGAAAATGAAACTTATGAAACTAAGAAACTGATTTATTTATTTATTTTTATTTATTGTACTAAAAATAATTGAAAAATATATACAAAACGTTTGAAAACTGTATTTAATGCATTCATACAGACTGATCAAAATATTACAATTAGAAAAAATTGTGTATTAACTTAATCCATATTGTTAATTAGAATATCAGTATAAATTTAAATATCTCCTTTCAATAACACTCCAGTTTCTAAAATGATAAATATTTGCACACTAAAATATTTTGTGAGGCTTCTTACAGATTATTGTTTTGTTTGGTAATGTAGTAGATCCTAAAAAAATATTTATTTTCAATTACATAAATCCTTAAATGAATGAGACAAAAAAGAAAATTATAAAGTAAAAAATTTATTCAAAAATTTATTTCTAAGATTTATGCATACTTATACTGATTTAAATTTTTGGCAGAGGAGGAGTTGTCACCAATGCTTGGAAACTGATTATATAGATATCAATAATTATTTTTTTCAAATTAATTTGTGTGATTATCAAAAAGAACATCAAAATGATATTTTTGTTAAAGTGAATTTATTAATAATGTCTTCAAGAAAAACATGATACACAAAAAGCACAAATCATATTAAAAAATTTAAATCTGCAAATATTTACTTGTTTGCCTAGATATAAGATGACAATACTTTGAACCTGTCATTTTGTGTAGAATAATTTTTAAATAATCTTAGCCTTTTCAAACAATGAATAAATTATAAACATGAAAATATTTAACAAGATTACATAAAATAGATCAAAGCTGTTTTTTGGAAGTTCTTTATTCTGTTAAAACTGATATTTCTGATATTCTTGTCTGAGTAATAGACAATGGTCTTCAGAAGTTTTGATGTAATAGCTGAAAATAACAAGTAATGATGAATAAATCCAAGGGAAAGAACTGTGAAGTGTTGTCGCGAATAAATTTGGCTAGAATTTAATATGTAATAAAAACACTAAAATAAATAAATAAAATATATACGATACATTTTTTTTTCAAATATTCACCCAAAATTCAAAATTTAAGGTATATATAAAAATTATCTCACGCAGTGTGTGTGTATCATTACTAAAATAACTTTTACAGACTAAAAATGAAATTTTGCATTTTCCTTTATGAAACAAAAAAAAAGCAATGCCGAGTTTAAAATGCATGTTAAAAAATAAAATCTTTCTTGAAGTTTTAATTTTAGCTTTAATACAAGCAAAGAGATTAAATTTGCATTCTCAATAAGCAAAATATTTTCGTGTATTTCAACCCGATTTTAAATGGAGTTAAATTTTTTTTCTCCTTACCAGTAAAATCTTTTTAATTCGTTTATATTGACAAATCTGTCAACATAATTCTCTATTTAAAAAAATCTTTTAAAAATAAAATATACTTTTCTGAAATGTTATTTGAGAAAAATTAGATGTTTTAATGTTTAATTAATCTGGATTGAAACAAATATTACTTTTAGTTTATAATATTGCAGAAAAGCATCTTTTTAAGATGGAGGGGATGTTTTTTAACATGTTGAGTGATTTACTGAGAGTTTGATATTTGGGAAATTTAATTAAGGTGGATATAATTGAAAGAAATTATGTGATGAATACAACACAAACACCTTTTTCTATATATTTTTAACTACCCACTAATCTTAAAAAGTAATATTTTAAACATTCTAATATTTTATTGAATTTTAGATACTTTGACTTTATAGTCTTACAAAGCTGCTTGTTAAAAAAATGTTAGAAAATTACTACTAAATTTTAAATTTAGCATAAGTACCTTTCTTTTTTTCTGGTAATGTCATGTATGGATATCTGTATTTTCAAATATCAACACATCTATACACACATAAATAAATTCAAAATTCTTTGTAGGTGGGGTTGAATTTAATAAGCTTTTCCATTTGTGATTAGTAAATATAGTTTTAATTTAATAACAATATGTCAGGTCTAGGCCAATAGTATTACACACACTTTGGATTTTGTCAAGAATCTCAAGATATATTAGAGGAGCCATAAAGGAGAAAGTATTGCTGAAAGTAACAAAAGATAGGAAGCTGTGAAGAGTCATGATTTCTCACATCATGAAGGGACATGGAACATATAGAGAATTAATGTTTCAAAACTAACTGGGATGTCCATCTATTGTCATACATCAGGCATATACTGAGTAAATTAATACAAAATATTATTTAACATTTCTTAGAATATGAGAGATTCAATCAGTTTTTTTTTTGTCACTAACAACAAATTAATATTCTATTTTGAAGAATAGAAAGGTAGATACCATATTACTTCTCAGCTTAAAGATGCATATTAACAGTTTGTTAGCAATTATTCTTAATAAACATTCAAATGTTGCACAATCTCCAAGATTCTTTACAGTGTACAAATAAAGTTTGCAATAATTGAGAATACATTTATGGACATTAGCTGAATGATTAAGTGATATCTCAGTTGAATAATTATTTTTTAATTAAACAGATATAAATTAAGTAAAATTGTTTTTATTACATATTCATTCATGGCCTATGAGTTTATAATGACACTTTTTCTTTGTAGAAGTACAGAAGATCGCTATGCTATTGAGAGAAATGCTTGACAAAGGCATGGCACATATATGTGCATCAAAACTACCAGATCCCATCAAGCAGTTAGTGTCATCCAGGATGAATGAAATGATCCTGATTTAACTGCTAAATAGAGCATGAGCCATAATGAGGGATGAGGGTGTCAGAAAACTGTTGTGGCATCTATACAGCCATTGACATGTCCTCCACTAATCATCATCATAACAATATCAGCTGTTAGATATTCCAGATGCAATGACTTTGCCAAAGATTGCCTGCTTCAGTGTGAAGTAATGCATAATAGCTGTGTGTGAAAGACAATTGATTATGGTCCCACTTGATTTGCTATTTGGCAATATCTGCAGGATTCAGTAAGGGTAATTCACTAATTGGAGGTCCTATTTTATGAACAAAGCTTACCATCTGATCTCCTAGAAAATTTTCAGATGAGTTGGATGTTCAACTCTAAATTCAGTGCACATATACTTTTGTTTGCAATGGTATAGTAGAGAGAGACCATCAGTGTTAAGAGAATTGTCACTAGAAATCTGTGCTTAATAATAGATGCAAACTTCTGGCACATTCTTAAACTAAAGGACAATACATCATTCTTGACTGTACCCATATGATCAACTGCTACCAAGTTTGAATAAAAAGGAATTGACACAAGATCCCCAATCCTACCTGAATATAAAAAGGAGCAAATGATATATGGAGCATGAGACTGTGTGAAGGTAAAGGCCAATGTACATATATCAGTTTCATGTAGGACATATCAATAAAAGCAGTTCATATCCAATATATATTAATTGATGAGATGCCATGCCACATGTAGAATCTTTGTCCCTTTATCAATGAATAACATCAGAAGTATATCCTTGGAAAGTGGAATAATCCTTAAGATCAGATTGAGTGCATCTAATTTCTCAGAAGCAGACAAATCAGAGCCTGATTTGGCTACATCTGATGATTCCATTGAAGATAACTCATTCAGAGAAAAGATAATGACTACCCCACTACAAAGAGCGTCAGACTCATGAGAGCTGCTCCAAGATGTCATGTTTGTGATCATTGGGGTGTTCAGCAAAGAAGAAAATAACTTACCTCACTATACAAAAGCTCATATGTAGTAGCTGCCAAAACCTGGGACTAGCAAACCAGGATTTTCTTTCTCGCTCTCTTTTATAGAAAGCCTGGCAGCTGATGCAAATTTTGCTTATCCAGTCATGGGCATCTCAAGTGTGTATTTTTCAGAAGCAAAAAGTATATTTTCTTTTAATGTGTAACCTCATATCTGAATTTGAGGATCATCTGATGTTTGCAAATTTTGACCATCTGTCTGATACATGTTTTAGGATATGTTTATATCTGTTAACATATTTGCTGGTGTGTGATATTATTGGTTGTTCATCATAAATTAATATATATCATAGTTTAGATATATAAAGATTATATATTTCTTATAAACTATAGCAAACTCAAAAGAGAAACAAGATTTTGTGAAGTTTAAGAATGATGGGAATATAAGATTTGCAAAAAAGAAGTTGAACAGTGATGTTGATTTCAATCCTTGGGAATGATTTCAGAACACTTTCCTTCCCCCTTTTATAGGCAAAAAGTACACATTTGATGGGATGTTTTTCTAGCCAATAAAACAGGGTGGTTAATGGTTTCATCTGACAAAGTTCCAATCTGTCTTGTCTTGAAGTCAGAATTCTATGTTCACTTGCATGACAGAGAGAGAGTCTGGAAAACACACACACATTTTCTTTTAGTGAAATTGGAGTGGATTTGAACAGCGAAATTAGATCAGAGCATTTTTGTTTACTGATCTAGGGCAGGAGCTGTAACCATTGGAACTGGGTCATTAGCAGACAATGTAAATGGTCGAAATAATTTTTATTGATTAAAACTTGGAATAGAGCTGAGTAAGCAAGGAGGACCTTTAGAATTCACATGATTTTGGTTGAAACAGCCTAAACCCCATGATAATTACGTGCGAAGTAGTAGGTTCAGTTGTAACCAGCCGGATTTTTCTATATAAACGCATAGTTATACTGAAAAAGAGGCAGATGGAAGAGAGGGACAGAGGAGGCGGACGGAGGAGGTAGATGGAAGAGGCAGACGGAAGAGGTAGACAGAAGAGGCAGACGGAGGAGAGACAGAAGAGAATTAGCCTGGGCAAGAGTTGGGCTAGAGACAGTGGAAAGTCGAGTTAGAGACTCAAGAAGGAGAGAACGTGACGTCAGAGATTGGAATGAAGCGTCCGCTAACATGTGCTGTTGATATAAGTACCGCTGCTTCTGCTACCATGAATATTACTACTACTGTTACTACTGTTAAGGAGGAACGCCACTGTAAACTTTCAAGTCGGGCACAGAAATCTTATTCCTCCATCACAAGAGTCGTATATCGTTCTGAGACGATTTAACAAGTTAGTCATAACACACTCTCTCTCTGTCCAGAATCCGGAGTATGCATTTTTACGTCAATTACTTTTCTTTTCTGTAACCCGTTTCTTTTCTATACTATTCTTTTCTGCTATATAAAAGACATTAACAATTCAATCATTCAATAGTTTTTTGTCCAGCTTTCTGCAGATATTAATTTTTTTTTTTTTTTGCTTCATTCTAAATTTCTTAGCACAGACTCTCCAGTCTTCAGTCGACCGTGAATGGATGAACATCACTTCTGCTTTCTGGATCAAGCCAAACACAAAGTGAACAGGAAGCAGGATTAAACCAGTGGACCGGTCAATTAATCTATGGGTGCTCAGGGGACCTATGCCCGCTCCTTTAAGTTCGGTTAGGACTGAGTAGACATCTCAACCCAGAGAGTAAGACGCCGGAGGTTGAGGAGCCAGGGCCAAAGTGTTAAACTGGTGCCGTGTTAACCAGGATAGACCTGTGGGAATTACCACGTCCATCTGAAAGAGGAGAGAAGGTTGCATTTGTTTTGTCCACTTGGGACCAAGTAAGACCAGAAATGACTCTAGTCTTCAGACTATATTGGTCTAAAAGGGACATATGGAGAAAAAGAGAAGGAAGCAAAAGAAGGAGGAAAAAGAAACAAAACACGTAGCAGCGGACCTCAGGAAAGTCACATTTTGGTTTCCTTTTTTAGCTTATTGCACTTAGATCTGCCAGTAATATTGTTGATCTTGTTTTGACTTTGTACGAAGTTGAAGAGCCACCACCCTGTTAAGTATTTTTCCTTTCGTTCTGCCATTGGTCTCTCTTCTCATGAGAAAGTGGTAGTTGACAAGACGTTAGCATGAGCATAGCAGGATCAGATGCTACAGATGACCTTGGGAATGTGGGAGTCCCCGAAATATCGATGGTTTCAGGAGGCTGATAGGTAGCATGAAGCTACCTACTTATAAAGGAAACCCTGCGGACCTGCACGAATGGATTCTGTCCATTCAGAAGAAGCAGGTAATCTATGGCCTCTCGGACCAAGAAATGGTGCTCCTAGCTTACGACAATGCAGTGGGGCCAGTGTCCAAGTTCATAGGGGGGGCATTACAAAGAAAACCCAGCCCTGATGTGGACCGAGCTTAAATCCGCTGTGGTGCAGCAATATGCAAGTGAGTGTACGGCCATTGAAGCACTCATGAAATTATTCTGGCTACAGCAACAAGGAGAGACTAATGAGGAATTAGGGGAAAGAATTGCAGGGCTAGCAGCATTAGCTTTTCTGGAGTTGGCTACTATTCAGGCCTTGTTGGCCGATGTGTATGTGACAGGGACCTGAGGGGTGATGTTCTGAAGTTGGAACTGGTCAGCCTGGCCACAGCCATAGAGTCGGCTCAGACCAGTGAACGACTCTGGGATAGAATAAGAGGGGGTATAGGTAGGAACCCCTGGGGGCAGTGGGGGCAAAGTAGTGATGAAAGAGAAGGACTGGGAGTGGATCCAGATACAGGACCCGAAAGAAGAGGTGGAAGAGGACTGGAAGGCTGAAGCAGTTCCCAGTAGCAGAGCCTGGGATCTGCATTATGGGTTTCACAAGTCCACACCGAGCCAATATGCGCTGGTGTGCTGGACTTGCAACTTTGGTGGGCATCGGGCCTGTGACTGTCCAAAAAACTATGGAGGTGACCCAAAGTCTTTGGGGCCGAACTGCACAACTTGTGGTGAGTTTGGGCACAAGCCTCGGTGGTGTACGGCAGAGGGAGACCGTAAACTGGGGATAAAGTGAGTTAACACGCTACTGAGAAGGAAAAGGGTCCGGGAAATGCCAATGGGTCACCCATGAAAAAGTAAGAGGCAGGGTGGCCCCAGTGCAAGTAAGACCTCCGAGATGCTGGACATGTGGTATGGTCGGGTACTTTTCGGCAAGTTGTAAGCAGCGAAGGTGTTGGCGCTGTGGAGGAGCGGGTCACCTGAGACGAACCTGTCCTCGCAGGAGAAAGATGGACCACACCGAACGGAACAACCCTAACTTGAATAGAGGAGAGAAATAGGTTGCTAGTCCAAGAAAAGAAAGTCATCCGAGCTCTACCCCACCCAGGAGGGCCCCTAGACAGAAATGGGAGCCCCTAGAAAAAGTTGAACTCCTGTCACCAACTCCCACGTCTCGGTTGTCAAGAAAGCGAGAGGAAAGGAGAGAACATACGGGAAGGAGAAAGGCACAGGTATATCGTTTGCTGAAGGACCAGACTTCAACTGTAATGTGTTGCTGGGAGGCAAGAAGGTGAAGGCTCTTGTCGATACTGGAGCTTTAGTGTCACTGGTTAGCTCCAAGGTTTTTAGACAGTTGGGACTGAAAAGGAAGCTTAGTCCTGTCGATCTACTAATAAGTCAGGCTGATAGTAGCAGGATGAGGATAGACGGTATGATGTGGCTACCTTTCCAGTTGGCAAGAACCAGAGGTAAACTTAAGGTTTATGTGGCACCTGACTTGTGTGGTGAGCTAATTTTGGGGAGTGACTGGCTTAGGCAGAATAAGGCACAGATCTGTTTCAACCCCGACACCCTAACATTGGACGGGGTAGGGATACTGTTGGGAGAGGATAATTATGAACAATTGCCAGTGGTGGCCCAGACAGATATAAAGCTTCCCCCTAAGACTACTGTATCTGGGAAGGGCAAGATTATAACAGAAGGAGTGCTGAACAGTGACCTGTACCAAGTGGTCCCTACTGATAGGTATGATAATAGTGAAGGGGAAATAACCGTGTGTGATTCATTGGTGAAGAGGTTCCAATACTGCCAATAAAACTATTAAAATAAAGCAGGGAGAGGAGCTGGCACAGGTGTGCCCAGTGAGAGAACTCAAACAGGTGAGGTTATGGAATGAGAATAGGCCTGGGAATAAGACGGGTAGCAATGAAATAAGGGATGAAGATATAACAGCTCCTGAGCGTTATAAGAGGAAATTGAGGGAGTTGCTGAATGGTAATCAGGAGGTAATAGCCATTACTGATAAGGAACTGGAACAGACGGAGACAGTTGAAATGAAGATAGACACGGGTAATCACCCATCTATTAAGTTAAGACCGTATAGGACCCCAATCCACAAAAGAAAATTAGTAGAGAACACAGTGAATGAAATGATGGAATCAGGGATAATCGAAAGATCCAAATCTCCCTGGAGTTTTCCAATAGTGATTGTTGAAAAGAAGGATGGAGGACATAGGTTTTGTGTGGATTTTCATCAATTAAATGCCATTACGAAACCGCTGGTAGTGTCCCTCCCCTTGATTGATGATATTCTAGCTCTTTTAGGAAAGTCTAAATGTTTTTCCACCTTGGATTTGAGGTCAGGATATTGGCAGGTAGCACTTAGCAAAAAGGATCAGGAAAAGACCGTTTTTACCTGCCATATGGGTCTCTTCAATTTTAGAGTTATGCTGTTTGGGCTGGCAAATACCCCTGGAGTATTTAGTCAGTTAATGTCCATCATATTGAATGGCACTGAGGCCTTTGCCATGGCATATCTAGATGACATCATGGTGTTTTCAAAATCACTGGAGGAGCATTTTGAACATCTGCAGAAGGTGTTCAATAGGTTAAGAGAACATGGATTAAAGTTAAAATTATCAAAGTGTCAGTTTATGAAAGAAGAGACAAAGTACTTAGAGTTTATCATAAACAAAGAAGGAATAAAAATGGATTTAGACAAAATAGAGATTATAAGAGCCATGCCCGTGCCGATGACTGTAAGAGAGATTAGGGGATTTATTGGAGCCATCGGATATTACCAGAGGTTCATACCAGCATTTAGTCAGCTAGCAGGCCCTCCAATAGCTCTAACTAAGAAGCATGCTAGGTTTAAGTGGACCGAGTATTGTCAGCGTGCATTCGAGGCTCTAAAGGACCAGCTGACAGCTATACCCCTGTTGGCTTACCCAGACCTGAGTAAGCCCATGGTGCTGTACACCGATGCTAGCGATAAGTGTATGGGGGCGGTTCTTACACAACCATGTCCCGATAAGGATGGACCAGTACTGGGTGTGCCTGACGAAGTGCCGATCTACTTTCTGTCTCATCGAGTATCTGGGATTCAGCAAAAGTGGCCAGTAATAGAAAAAGGGGTGTTTGCCATTCTGCATGCTGTGCAGAAATTAGATTATTATTTGAGTGGGGCTGTGTTTACCATTAAAACAGACGACAAACCTCTCAAATATCTGTTAGAGGTGGAGTGGACGAATAAGATACAACAGTAGGCATTGAAGTTAAGTGGGTATAACTGCAGAATAGAATATTTGCAGGGAAGAATAATACCTGTGCTGACCTGTTATTGACGATTCCGAGGCAGTTACAGACCGAAACTGTCAGGTTGGAGCCGGGTGTGGATGATACAGCATTCCAAATTAATGTGATCAATTCACAGGTGTTGAAGGAGAGACTTAGTTGGGAAGATCAGGAAACGAGTGAAACGGAGTTTGCTTCCGACCCCACTGGAGAGATATTAGGCAAAGCAAAGAGGATAGCAAGATAGCAACTATCAGGTCCAGGGTAGAGGCAGGGCATACCTCCAAATATATGGTGCATGATGGAGTGTTGTATTACCTTTCAGGAAGAGATGAGGAAATAAGTTTAAAAATGGTGATACCTGAGAAGTTGAGAGCTGAAATTCTAGACCAATGCCATAGGAGGTTAGGACACCTGGGAATTGATAAGATGTATGGATTAATAATGAGAAATTACTACTGGCCTAAGTTGTTTAATGATGTTGTGAACCATGTAAAAAATGTGTAACATGCCAACTACAGAGTCGAATGAGTAGGGTTACCCCAGTATTAGAAACAGATGTTCCGAATTATCCATTTCAGAAAGTAAGCATGGATATTTCCGGGCCCTATGGAAAAACACAGAGGTAATCTTTACATAGTGAGTTTTGTGGACTGGCTGACAAATTGGCCTGAGGCATTTGCCATACCAGATAAGAAGGCCAGTGTCAGATATAATACTGAATGAAATATTCCCTAGGTATGTGGCCCCCTGAACAGTTGGTTACCAATAATGGATTGGAGAATGTGAATCAGATTATGACAGACATTGGGAGAATTAAACATACAGCACATAACCACCTCTCCATATCACCCCCAAAGCAATGCTAAGGTAGAAAGATCTCATAAGACCCTCGCTGATGTGTTAGCTAAACTAACAGAGCATAATAGGGAAAAATTGGGATTTATTCATAACCCAAGCGTTAGCAGCTGTGAGATTCTCGATGAACGAGATGACAAAATTTTCCCCTTATTACTTGATATATGGCAGGGATGTAGTCTTACCTATAGACAATCTGTTACTACCTAGGAAGAAGTATTTAGGAGAGGATCATCACCAAATAGTTTTAGAACAACAGCATAAAATTTTTACGCAGGTGAGAAGGAGGATTCAAAGAGCCCAGAAAAGGCAAAATGATAGGGTAAATAAAAATAGAGGTTTCCTTCCAGATAGGTGGTCCAGTGTATTATAAAATACACCTGAGAGAAGGTAAATTGGACCAGAGATGGAGTCCATACTATAGGATCGTGGAGCAGACTGGTCTGGTTTCCTTTGACCGGACAGCTAAAGAGAGTGTATGTGAATGGTATAAAGCTAGCTGAAATAGGAGAATGGGAAAGGAGCTGAAACAAAAACTCAACAGAAAAAGCTAAGGAAAACTACGTTGGTAGAACCTGAAGGGTTAGAGACTGAGCGTGAAAGTGAAGGGAGTGAGGAGATTGAAATTAACCCAACTACCCTTCGAAGGCTGAGGGAGGTAAATCGGACCCCAGCGGGATATTCTGAGGAAGTAGGGATTGAGCCTAATTTTAGAGAAGAAGAACTGAGTGAATGAGAAGAAGGGGATGAAATTCCGTTAGCTCAATTGCAGAGTAAATTGCGGGCTGAAAAAGCACCTAGTGTTAATGAAGAATTACCACTAAAACTGCAATTGAGGGGAGCGGTGCAGCCCAAGGATTAAGTGAAACCAGTACAGTGGCTGTGGTGAATGAGTGACTGTCTGGGACTAACTGTGCATTTATCATCAGTTCTGGTGAACTGTGTGGATGGCCCCCATGCATGCATGGCGCTGGTGGTGGTGTGGGTCAGTGCTTGAGGTATCGCTCTAAGATGTAACCACCCGCTAAAAACAATAAAACAAATTATTCTAACTCTTTGCAGACATGGACGAGAGGAGGCTTGTGGTACTGACGATGCTAGTTGTGGGAGCTAATACCTGGGAACACAGTCGGTTAGAGAGAGCGTATCCATACTCAATGTTACTAGGCTGGAATTGGCTAAGAATAGAGGGAGTATTAATTCACTGATTTCTCACCTACAGGTTTTTAGAAAAGTGATAAATGTAACCACGTCTGTAACAACTGAATTACAGAAATTAGAGGGGTTTTTGCAAAGGTATTTTCAATTATTAGCTGTAATGATTAAGGTACGTCAAATAAGTCACTCTTTAATGGTGTTTTAGAGCATGTGAGAGCACAATTAGACATGCTGTCACTGGGACACCTGTCTCCAAGTATAATAACACCAGAACGATTAAGAGAAGTACTACTGGAGATACAAGCCAAACTACGCCATCACCTTAGATTACCTGTAGACTCCACCCAGCAGTTATGGAGGTATTATAGCGACTTGGGATGTACTACCTTGTTGGAAGATGACAAATTGCTAGTGCTAGTGCTGGTTCCATTACTGGACAGAGATAGTAACTTTGAAATTTATCAGGTGATGAATCTTCCCCTTCCCTATCCAAAACTAAGGCCGAAGATAGGAGCGGTGGCTAGGTACAAGGTAGAGACAGAATTTGTTGCCCGAAACCTAGCCAGGACAGAGTTTATGCTATTAACAAAGAGAGAAGCAGAAAAATGCAAGAATGATGCCTTAGGTACCTGTGGGTCTATAAGTCTAATTTACGTGACAGGTAGCCACAATCTCAGTGTACTAGATTTATTTAAGAAAAATAAGAAGGGAATTAGAGATCATTGTCAGGTAGAGGTGTTGGCTAGTGTAATGTTACCTAAAGCAACCAGTATCTCTGACGGAATTTGAGCGGTGGCCACACAAGAAGAGATCGAATTATCTAAGTGGTGTGAAGGGAAGCCCACCACTATGATAAGTTATTCCCCCCTTTGTTTTTCATAGAGCTACCCATTGGTTGTGGAGCTCAAGGTCCATCTATCTTTTTACCCACCTACTACCAAGCAGAAGAGAAGTTTGAAGAGAATGAGGCTTTGTTAGAGCTGGTAGGAACGAATACCAGTGGATGGACGGGATTGTGGGAACCCATTGTAAGAGAGATTCCTAAGATGTTGCTAGAAAAGATGTCAGCGTTGTTAAGGCCAATTGTTAAGATTGATCTTGGACAGTTGAAGTTGGAGTTAGATAAGATAAGTACGCCGAATTCAAGCTGGAGAGAGAATTGGGTTGCTATAATAACTGTCGTGGGAATTATACTAATGATAGTCGTGGCCTTCCTGGTTTGGTGGTGGTTGAAGAGGCATGCGGTGTTGTCAACTGGGCAGAATAGACTGGTACGGGAGTGCATGAGTGGAGGGATTCCAGTTAGTGCACTTTACCAAGGTAGGTCCAACCCGAGTGCATTGGGACCCCCAACTGATATTGAAGAAGAGTCCACGATTGTCGTGGAAGGACCTGAACCAACAAAAGATTCAACAAAGCCTGTTGTGAAGGCAAGACAAAATCGGAGGGACAGATTTACAAAGTAAATCAATTTTTTTTTATTTTTAGTAATGAGACTGAAATAATTGGTAAGGAATGTTGCAAACTTCAAAAGAAAAAAAAAAGGGAAAGAACACTCGAACTTGTGAACTATGTTAAAAGGTTCTATTGTATGAGAACACCAAAACAGTGAACTTTAACTGGAAGTTGCATGTACATATGTGTCGTAAGGACAATCAAAATGTAAATGGGCATAATGAGCCCTAAGAACTAAGGACTCTACATTTGCATACTGGAAGAGACATGTGTTTAAGTAGGCCCTGGTAAGAAGCATGTTGGACTGGGTTTTCTCATATTTTGTTGATATGAAAGCTTGTGTGTCATTTGCTAGTAAATGACAGATGGGCAGGTTAGGAAATGTGAGAGAGAGTCTGGGAAACACAGACTCATATATTTTTTTTTTTTTTAGTGAAATTGGAGTGGATTTGAACAGCAAAATTAGATCAGAACATTTTTGTTTACTGATGGTGAAACCTGATCTAGGGCAGAAGCTGTACCCATTGGAACTGGGCCATTAGCAGACAATGGAAATGGTTGAAATAATTTTTATTGATTAAAACTTGGAATAGAGCTGAGTAAGCAAGGAGGACCTTTAGAATTCACATGATTTTAGTTGAAACAACCAAAACCCTGTGATAATCACGTGCAAAGTAGTAGGTTCAGTTGTAACCAGCCGGATTTTTCTATATAAACGCATGGTTATGCTGAAAAGAGGCAGATGGAAGAGAGAGACAGAAAAAAGAATGGAAGAGGCAGACGGAAGAAAGGAATGGAAGAGGCAGACGGAAAAGAGAGATGGAAGAGAATTAGCCCAGGCAAGAGTTGGGCTAGAGACAGTGAAGAGTTGATTTAGAGACTCAAGAAGGAGAGAATGTGACATCAGAGATCAGAACGAAGTGTCCACTAACAGGTGCAGTTGATATTAGTACCACTGCTTCTGCTACCATGAATATTACTTCTACTGTTACTACTGCTAAGGAGGAATGCCACTATAAACTTTTAAACCAGGCACAGAAATCTTATTCCTCCATCGCAAGAGTCATATATCGTTCTGAGACAATTTAACAAGTTAGTCCAGAATCCAATGTATACATTTTTACATCAATTACTTTTCTTTTCTGTAACCCATTTCTTTTCTATACTATTCTTTTCTGCTATATAAAAGACATTAACAATTCAATCATTCAATAGTTTTTTTGTCCGGCTTTCTGCAGATATTAATTTTTTTTTTTTTTGCTGCATTCTAAATTTCTTAGCACAGACTCCAGCTGTGTCTACATCTTCAGTCGACCATGAATGGATGAACATCACTTCCGCTTTCTGGATCAAACCAAACACAACATGGGCAGGAAGCAGGATTAAACCAGTGGACCCGTCGAATAATTCTACGGATGCTCAGGGAACCTATGGCCACTCCCTTAAGTTTGGTTAGGACCGAGCGGACACCTCAATCCAGAGAGTAAGACGCCGGAGGTTGAGGGGCTGGGGCGAAAGTGTGAGACTTGTCCAAAATTGCTTTTGTGTGTCAATACTAATTCTTAGTTTTTGAACTTTCTGCCATATCAGTAATATGATATTAGTATTGATTTACCTTGCATATATTGTTTGCTTGCTTTATATTAATTTTCCCTATTCCTTTTCTTGTCATTGCTTATTGCAAACTTTGTCAATTCTGTTTGTTGAACAGTTCTGTTACTTGTTTTGCATTTGACCATGGCTACTCACTCCACAGAAAGCTAATATAACTATAAAACTTGATTGGCAAGAAAATATTTGAAAAAGCTGATGATATGAAAGTAAGTAGAGAGAAAAGATGTAGAATAATAAGAATATTGGTTAAAGATATGAAAGCAACCAAAAGACCTGATGGTGAGAGTAGAGGTTAGAGCCTTGAAAGAAATAGCCAATCAATATGATTTATTAAACAGTAAAGAAGTGGAATAATATTTTGGGTTAATTATGTTGATAGTTAAGTTATTAGTCCATTCAAAGTTGATGACAGTATCAAGATACATGCAGAGAATTATTTCATTGCACAAAAGAATTTTAAGTGGTACAGGTCACAATCAAAAGGCTTTAAGTAAAAGATTATATTGCAGGACAATGTTCCTTCACATTCTACAAAACGAACTATTGCCACCTTGTCAAAAAGAACTAAAGGCACTAAATTAATGTAATTTTATCACTGTTTATTTTCTTAACTACATTTATGCTTAGTAAATGTTCCGATTGTTATCTTCAGACATTAAAATACCTTTCTGCCCTCCATTAAAAGAAATGCATATAAGAAAAACAGAAAACAATATTCAAAGATCTTTGGGAAACAGTAAAAACTGATGCAAATAATGTTAAAGTTAAAACAGCAGAAAAGTTAACAAAATCAATGAACTGATAAAAGAGACAATCTCAAGGAGCATATATGATTAAAATAATAATAATTTAATTAGATATATAGAATATTGATTTAATCAAATATATTTTTCTCTAGCCTGCACATCCTTATTTATAAATATGTACTTTTAAAATATACAAATCATGGTAGAAATTAGTTTTATTTTGCAAAATATAAAAGCCATGATGATATGATATGTTATCATTTATTTTCTTAACTACATGTTCTCATTGCCATCTTTTACAAAATGTTAGTCTTAAAAGTGTCTTTGAAATTTTTCAGTTCTTTATTGCTTTTGCAATCAGTATGTCATTTACAAATGACAGGAAAATGGGTTCTACTTAAATTCATGCAAATGGACATTGCTCAACATATAAACACTTGTCTTTCTCTTCTTGGCACAGAAAAAAAAAAGGATTTTAGACAGGATAGTTATTGACAATGAATCATTTATTATGAGAATTCAAATTGAAGAAAATCATGCCTAGATTCAAGAGAGTCTTCAACGTCTCAGTCCAAATGGAATCTACTGTATACAAAGTTCTTCTCAGTATTTGACAACATTCAAAAGGGATTTTTAACAAGTGTGAACTGGTATATTTTCAAAAAGTTTTATATTATAATTTAATGATGACCTGAAAATACATTTTTATAAGCAGTCAACTAGTGATCTTTCTGCATAACAACATCCATCCTCATGTGCAAATGGAATTGGGATACCTTTATAACCTCCATCGAATATAAACAATAGATAATATCTAGCTTGTGAAAGAAAATACCCACTTCATATGCATAAAAGTTGAAAAAGATAATGAAAATCAGTTATTTATAGGAAACTGCATATTAAAAGAAAGAAACTTTCTTTATATATATATATATATATATAAAGTCACATCAAAAATAGAAAATTGGATGACGAAAGGTTTTGTACAACACATTACAATCAAGCTAAATTCCATCCAAGAATATAAGATTAGAAACAGACTAACTAAGGATTATTCTCCCATAACTTACAAAATTTGATTTGCTTATATTTCTTCTACAGAAATGCTTTGTAAAAGCAATGTAAGATAATAATATATAAAATATAATAAGGATCATATCAAACAATAAAATATCTATTAAAAAATGAAGTATTAAATCTGAAAGAATATTTGTAACACATGGTAATGGATTGAATTTTACAAAGAATTCACTGGAAATATTTAAATATTAAAGGATTTGTCAGAGACTGCTGAATGTAGAATATTATTGAAAAATATCATTATGTGATTTACATTGTGTAGAAAATAGAATGACAATACATGAATAACATATTTTCCAATAAGAACTAAATTTAAGTAGAATCATAATCATAACTGTCCTACTTATATAAACTTTCATGATGGTTACCAATGTCAATGTGCTACTGTACTTTTGAATTCTCTTCACAATATTTACTAACACATTCACTTGAAGCATATTGATTAATCTATTTATAAAGCTCAAATTTCATTGCAATAACAATAGCACACAAATAATCTTATTTCAGAGTGATTGGCTCCATTCTTGCAACTTGCTTGTTTGGTAATTCAAGAGTTTAGTAATTAGTTTTAGCAAACTTCAAGCTTTTAATAATTAACAACTCATTAAATATAAGTTACTAATAATATACATAAACATTTGCATTTGTACATCAATATATACTGACATGCCAAAAGTCAAGGGACAGCTTGATATTAAGTTAATGACTTATAAAGGTATTCCAATTCCAGTTAGGCTCGATAGTGGGTACTAGATAGATGGGACATTCCATTTCCAAAATTATGGGGATATTTGACATTACCTGATCTACAATGTCACTTCCAATGATAGTAACCAGGTGTCTTTTTGGTTAGAATTGTCTGTAATAGCCAACAAATAACACCAGCTGCATTAACATCCACATTCAATATAGGAGGTATTGAATGCATAGTCAGCAGGTCAACTCAACTTTCTTTAGTTTCCATAGGATATTGGAGCAGAAGACAACAACATCAGACAAAATGCCTCACCTAGGCTCATGACATTAATTGGCCCCTGCAGGATTGGCAATCTGTGGCATGATCTAATGAGTCATAGTTCCAGTTGCTGTAGGCTGATGGCAGGGTTCATTAGTGATCATTCCATAATGGTGCAGGCTGTGTTAATGTGACATTAGTTGGGTTCACTGGTCTACCTAAACACATTGTGAACCAGTGATTATTCTGTTACACTGCTTCATGACCCTTTGCACCCATTTATAGACACCATGTTTCCCAACAATGATAGGTTATTCCAACAGTATAATGCACTACATCAATGAGCTCAAACTGGCCAGAACTGACTTGAGGAACATCATGGAGACATATATACAAAGTGATTGAAAAGTAACTCCCATTTTGAAATACTTACAATTTATTTATTAACTATAATTTTTACAAGAAATGGATATGAGACGAAAACATTTAGCATGAGGTTTTATTTAAAATTTGATATGAGCACCAGATTTCACTACCAGCTTCTCAAGCTGCCCAGGAATTCTTGTGGTATGAAAGATGTAACTTCTTTTATTCGCCCTTCAAGTTCTTCCAAAGTCTTGGTTTGGTAGAGTAGACTTGTTCGTTTAACCAACAACAAAGAAAAGAGTCACAAGGTGTTAAGTCAGGAATTCTGGCTAGCCACTCATACATAAAATAGAGAGTTGCTTTTCAATCACTCTATATATATAAAAAATTGAGCACAATTTTATTACCAGCAGTACTCCCTGTGCACTATTTCATATATAAGATATAAAAAATTCTAAACACTGACATTTGTGCAACTATGATTTCTACCAGAACAATATCATCAGGCTGTAAATCTTACTAACTGATGATACCACTCTGGTAGAAAAAGTGGTAGTGTAAATATTGGTGTTTTGAATTTTTTATATCTTAAATTGCCTTACATTTCGTTTTTTTTGTTTTTTTTAATTGTATTCGGCACATTTCTAATTAAGCTATTCTTTTTGGTAAATATTATTTTTTGTGAAATTAGGTTAGGAAATTTTCAAACTCCATTGATCCACACTTAGTTGTGAAATTTTTCCTTTTTGTGTGTGTATGTGTGTGTGTGTGGGGGGGGGCAAGTTATTGTACTTTGATTTTAAATAGGATCTATAACAAAGTTTAAGAATGATATAATCAATTAATACATTAGACTTTTACTTAAGAACTATTAAAATATTAATACAGGAAAAAGTTCAGTTGAACAACATTGGTTTTAAATAATCACTTACATGTGATTTCACAAAATATTTTGTCATGTAATGAATTAAAACATAAAAACTATTTAAATGATGTTTTTTAACTTCAAAGATGTTCTCATGTTGATCAAGGAAGTGTTAAAAACAAATCTGATATTTAGCCAAATTTTGGAAAGTGGATTGGGCTAGGAATTTTTCAGCACCCTCTGATATTTGTATTAAATTATTGAAATTATTTAAGTAATCAACATAGCTTCTTCAAACAATGTAAAATTATTCATATATTGGTATGTACTGTTCCTACATCTATAATTAAGTTGATTTTAATTCAGAGGCAGAGTTCAACTCAGCAAAGCTATAATTCATTGTTGCAAATAGTGTTTTTGATGACCTATAAATTGAAGGAGGTTGTTTTGACAAATCATTAAAATAATAGTGCAGTTATAATATGGCAAGTAAAAGTATTCAAAAATAAGCTTTCTCTGTTTCTGTATGAAACCATTAGATAAATTGAACAGAAAAAGGGGGAAAATATCAACCAAATTTATGAGTAAATATGTATCATTTATATATTATATATTATGAGTAAATATGTATCAAAATATAAAATACAACTAAAAATGTTTTCATGTTAAAATTATTAATTTGTTTTTTTTTTAACCAAAAATTCTATATCTTAAATTTTTGTTAATACTGTGCCTTAATTCTTCTGTAATGATGAATTTTAGTCCTCATAAATAATCATTACACAAGCTAGTATGCACACATAAATTACCATCTTCAATAGAATTTTCATATATAGATTACTTGCAATGAACCTTTTCTCTAAAAGTATTATTCATTAGTCAATTAACTAGTGAAAGCTCTAGTTTTATGGAGTTGATTACTATTATTAGACACTGATTTAGTCTGAGCCATATGCACCATAGGACAATTAAGTAATAGAAACTTGGAGCTTCAAACCTAATCTTGCATATCTACCTCTTCAACTGAACTAATAGAGTTTATGACTTTTTCACTACTTGGGTAAAAGTTATATATTCTATCAAGAAGTGGAGACTAGTCCAAGCAAATCTATATATAATAATAATTATAATAATTATAATAATAATTCTTCATGCTAAAAATTCAGACAAAAAAAAAAAAATGGAGTTACATACTACTTGACTAAATTAAAGAGAAAATACAAAGATGATGATTTATCAGCATCTAATCCATCTACAGATAAATTTCAGTAATATAGTAAAAGAAAGAAGTCAGCCACCAATCATTATTATGCAAGCACAAAATAGTATAAAATAATTTACAATATTAGTGAATGTTTGTTCGCAAAACAACTGAAGAGCACCTACCTTGTCAACTAAAATTGAAGCCATTTTGGAAATATCTGAAAATTATAAACAAATAAAAAAAACAACATGAGAATAATATAGAAATATTGTGTTTGGTTATATACACTAAAAGAAAAAATATTTTAATTACAGTAATTTCTCTTGAGAAGCACACTACCAAATCCAAAGTTATAACAGATATTTAAACTTTTATTATTTCCCTTTTCTGCTGGTATCAGTACATATTAAAGACATAGCTGACAAACCATCAGCATCTAACTTTGATATAAAATATATTGGTCATCCAGCCATTTCTTATGCTTTGTATCCACAGATCATTATATATTTCCTGTGCTCAGTCTGTATTTTCCTCAAAAGAATGGTTAATCCAATGATATAAACTTTTATTGAATTAACTGACCAAATTACAAGATCAGGATGCCGTATAGTTACTGTGATCTCAGCTGAAAAGACAAGGTGACATTACAAATCTACTACAATGCCCTTGAAAATCTGCTTTTGTAATCATCAAACTGCAAAAGTAGCTCCTGCAATTTTTTCTTGCTTTATAAAACTTCATTTTACTCAAATTGACAAAATTCTTTAGGCAGCTCACATCTTTTGTTTTTGTAGCCTCAAGAAGGACCTCCAGTTGCATGTGTCTCCAGATGCAGCTTTTCAGAGAATACTTGCAACCAATGAAAATGTGTTTGAGGCTAGAAGTGCTTTTATATATATTGATTGCACAATTTGAACTTGACTGGCTTTAGTAGGACATCATATAGTGCTTTTATTAAGAAACTTATTCTCTTATGTCCATCTATCTGATTTTGCTTCAGGTAAGCTGTCTTCTTTTGATGTTTTCCCACTTAATCCAGGCACCATGCTTTGAATGTCTAACAGCTGTTGGAAAATGCTTGCTCTTTTCAATATTTTTGTCTGTTTCTTATGGACTCCTTTGACCACCAACATTGCAGGTGGTAACGTGTACACCGTCTATAGAAATCTATACTAAGCAAACATAGATTTCAATATATTTTAAAAATAAATATTCTCTTCTAGTAGCCTGAACATTCAAGAAATCTTATTAAAGAAAAATATGCACTCTCCAGCAGGATTTTCTTTAATAAGATTTCTTGAATATTCAGGCCAGTAGACAAAAATAAAGACACATCAGTGTTGAATCTCACTTATCAATGTTACTCAGACTAAGTACAATTTTGAATACCATATTCAGTAGATAAAATTTGTTTTTTATGGCTTATCAAAATTTTGGCAGTTATTTTCTAAAATCTAAATCAGCAAAAGCCAATGAAGACAAGTGTTCTTGAGTCATTGTACATCTTAAGTGATCAAATTCTGTTTAAAATTGAGAAGCTTTTTCCATTTGCAACTAAAGTTGCAATGATGTCCAGGAAAAGTTCTATTAGTTTAACAGACATTGCAGACAAAAAACACAGTTTATAAAGTAACTCTAAAATGGCATTGCTCGACTTCCACTTTTTTTTTTAAGTCACTAACATTATATTAACACCTGAGCTCATTTATTAAGAATTTGTAATAAAACATTAAGGTATTTGTACTGCAAATTTCTTATGCATTACATAAGAAATATAGAGACAAACATATCAAAGTGTAATGGTCCCCAAAGGTCAGGGTATATGTGTTAACAGGCTTAGAGACTTTGCTACTTAGCAGTAGTATGGTAGCAGTAGTAATAGTGTTAAATTATAATTCTTATTGTTCTGTAAAAATATAAGAATAACCATTTATCACATATATAAATACATGTGTTTAGCTGTAATTTTCTTTGAGTCTGCTACTATGTGACCCTTTAGGGATAAAGAAATTACTATGTGTTCTTTAAATACTGCTATATTTTCATGGTATATTTCCCAAATAAAAGGATAACAACAGTATGAAGCATAGACCTTTATCAATAAGATCAGCAGGGATCAATTACATAAACTTCTCTGCATCATGTAATTCCAAATATAAAAATTCCTTAATGTGAGCAAATCACTCCTTCAGTGACAGTAAAATGTTCTGAACTATTTAAAAATAGATTTTGCTTTATGGTTCAATTGTTGTCCTCTGACTGTTTTTGTGGGAGGAATGTCTGAGTTATTTAATTGTTCAATGTTTGTTATTGTTTCTCATACAATGTTTTCATAATGTTTATCATTATAACAATTTTCAACATATTGAATATAATCTCTTCTTTTATTCTGTTCATACTTCAGTTCAAATTGCTTACACTGGATAATGTTAAATTTCTTCTCAGCTTGTGACAGTATTGTATGAAAACAGTTTATGAAAAACATGAATTTTAATTTCACCAATATCATTTTTACTGAGTGTATCTTCATCATGTCTTTCATTATTGCTCAAAATATATTGAAATGTACTTTTAAAGGTTTTGAACTACTCTTTTAAAGTTGGCACAGTTCTGGGTCGATAACACCATTTATCATGCAAGGATGGAATGCTTATATTAGAAGCTCAAAAGTTACTTTTCCACTTTGTACTTGAAGACGTATATTTACTAAAATTACAAAAATGTGAAAAAATATTTTAACTCCATTAACTTTCACAACACTTTTACTCAGAAATAAGTTTATGTACATAACAATGAATGAAATCACTAAATTTAAACCTTTTCTCCTTTAATTTTCTTTCTACTCTAAATTTCATTCACCTGCCACCACAGCTGCTACATCATATGTTTGGCTAACCAATTTAGCTTTAGTGTTACCAAAGGAATTTGATGTTTTCCATCTAGTCAACTTTGATGCACTTTTATTATTACTTACATCATAAAATCCTAAAGATCTTTCATTTTACATCAATTTACATATCTAACAATAAAATAAAGTTGGGAATGCATTGCACAGTTGGTAGTTTAATTTGCATGCACTGAAATAAAATGTGCACTTTCAACTTTAGTTTGAATTACATCAGATATTTCTTAGTGTACTTGGAATTCCTGAAAAATGCTTAGACTCTCCTTTAGAACATCTTCAAGTAAATATGCTAACTTTTTCAATAAAGCAATCAATATTTAATAATAATTACCTTTGTTAAGGCTGTCTTTTCCATCAACATGTCTTTTTTGCAAAGATATAACACAGCATTTATTAATTGTTTTAAATATTTTCTATTTTCTTTAACTAATACGTTATGCTATTGGTTTCCAAGCTTTGTGGATTCACTAATAGCAGTATGTCACATATACCAAATATCTTTAAACATTAGTAATTATTTAAATGAATCATAGATTTAAGTGATGCTTGCAGTCACTGAGAATATATTTATAATTACTATATCCACCACCGGTCTATGATAGACCTGATTTAGTTTGAAAAAGCAAGCATGAACAACAATATACTTTTTTTCTTATGATATACGTGCATATAACCAATTAATTTGTTCGTACCATCTGCTTTGATAGGAATGCGTGACAACAGAGTAGTAGGTTGTCCTGATTTGACAATTTCTCACATTTCCGCAATATTGCTTGGCTCAAATGATTTCTCATTTAGATTTAACACCATATCTTTCTACATTATGTGTAAATTTGCTTATTTCAACAATAACCTAAAATATATTTTTAGCAACAAGGTGTTGTCCATAACTACAGCTAAATGAAATAAAAAGAAAGAGGAGATATGGTGATGTATATAATTCTGATGTATTATCAAATACATGATAACACAAAATTTTAAACTATGTCTTTTCAAAATTAAATAAAGTAATAAGTGAACAAGAGTATAAAAAAGTGACATCTTATATAAAATGATTACTGAAAGCTAGACCACAACAGAAAAGAATCTATCAAATATTTACATGCATTATTATTTTTTTAAACATATATTGTTAATAAAAAAGACAATGAATGTCTATTATGTTTGATCATGAGCTGTTCTAAACTTTGTATGGTTGCTTTAATTTTGGGTGAAAATAAAGACAAAAATTGGCCAACACTTGGATATTTTTTTTTATTATGCTGTTTGATCTAAGCTTTCAGCTCACATGAGCAATCTTCAGAGTGGTTATATGGACATTTAAACAAAGATATACATCATCAAAAATAATATTCTGTTATGTTGACATAGAAGATTGCTATGTGATGATAATAGCCATGGAATAGCAGATGCAGGTCATAAATTCATGATGTGGTTCTATGACATCAGACCACATGAGAGAACGAAATATTAACAAGAGAACCATATGTCTAGATGCAATGTACTGTGTTGTGACTAGTTTGAAATGTAATTTTGTTGACTGCGGTTTGCTTCGTTTTAATATATATGGTTTCTAATATCTGAAGGTCCTTTTTACTGTGTGTATGTGTGAATATTATCGTGTTATCAACTAATATCTGTTTCATTATGTACATGGCTATGTTTTTCTAAGAAATATTAATAGAACAAAGAGCAGAAAGGTGATAGGTAAGTCTATGGGAGAGTGTGGTTATAGTAAAACCAATATATGTAGTGGGTTTATTATTAGCATTAGAGATACAATCTCTGAATGGGCATGTAAAATGATGCACTACATTGGGTTTTTGTAGAGGATTTAGTTGTGTGGTTCTAGGGTTATTAAAGACTATGAGGGCAATTGTTTTAAATTTTTTATAATATATGATGAGCTTATCTCATTTATTATTATTAATAAGTTCAACATTTCTATCTATTATGTTTTTGAGTGTTGTTTCATCATGTTTGTAATTATTATGCATTTGCTTACAATAGTATAAGTTAATAGTATTATGTTTATTTTAACATACACTATTATTATTAATATCATCAATTTTGTTAGAAGTTTGAGATACATTTTAATTTGGTGATCAAAGATGGAATTAGGGAATCCATTATTAACAAGTGTTTGTTTAATGTTATGCAATTCTTTATAGATATCACTTGTGTGTGTTGGATTAAGTTTTTTATAACAGCAAATTTACATTGTTGGGGCATTCACTATTATAATTAAGAAGACATGCATTAATGCTAGTGGGTTTCCTATATAGAGAAGTAGTAAATTTATTTTTTGTGTAGATATTAAATATTTTATACACACTTTAAAATACTGTCTCCTGTTGTGAAAGATATTTTATGTAATGTAGATTATTTCGAGTTTTGCCTTGCAATGAGGGTTATTTTGGTATTATCTACTAATATTTTTCATATGTTGACAGTTCTATTTTGGTTGTTTGTGATGTGATGATTTATATCAAATTTTGACAAGTCACAAGTCAATCTATGAGAGACTGTGGTGCATGTGTGGCTGACATAAGAATTTAATGCTGTTTTTTGATTATTGATAATGGAGATGCAATCACCCAAAGAACATGAGAGTTCATAAACAACATTGTATTAACATGGGGGAGGTTGAAGTCCCAAGATATTAATAATAATTCAGTTAGATGTTTTGGATGTTTTATCGTAAATGATAAAGCTAAAGTATTTGTTGGGAACATTAAGTGATATCTACTGGTGATATATTTTTAATGGCCTTTATTTTATGATAGAATAGGCAGATTTGTTTATTTTTGTTTATATCAGATTGAGTGTGTAATTTTTTCTAAAATTCCTTAAAGATAATTTTATTTGTTCAACAACATGTCTTGGGAAATTATTGTTGATAAATGTTTGCTTTATGTGGCTTAACTCTTTATCAAATAAAGTGCCTGAGAAAGAAATTATTTTAACTCAATGTTTTTTATAACAGCTATTTAAAATATGTGAGGACATTCACTTTTCTAATGAAATTTTGATTGTAGGTTTTCTAAAAAGTGAAAGAGTGAAATTATAACTGTTAGCATTTATTAAACATCAAGGAAAGGATTTGATTATAAACATTAAGTGCATAAGTGTAGAATGAAGTTATTCTTGAAGGTTTCTTTAAGGTTTTTATTTTATTTTTTTGTTTGTATAAATATGCCATCCATATATTGAACATATGTAGTAGGCTTGGTAAAATTATTAGATTATGTTTTTGACATGGGTCATGTAGCAATTAAAGTTTAACTAAGTGGCAAACCAATAACTATGCTATCAGTCAGTGAGTAAATACTACTATAATGATCATAAAAATGTATTTGTGTTATCCAAGATAGAAGTTTATGGAGATCTGTTGGCTTAATATTAGGAGGTAGAAATGAAGAAAGCTTATATCAATTTTATATTACTATGTCTATAGTTTCTTTGACAAGGACCTTGGTAAACAAAGTTTCAACATATAAGGCTGAGATGCAATAAGGTTTATTTGAGTGCAGGCTTTCAAGAAATTTGTTGGTAGAATTAACACTATAGAGTAAGTAAGTATAGCAGGATCAGTTGGTTTAGAGTTTTGGATAAGTGATAGAAGTAAGGATTGTTGAAATTATGGGTAGATTTTTGAGATTTTACATTTCCATATAGGTAGTCAGGATAATAGAGTTTGAAGTTGTGATAGTATAACACCTTATTCAAAAAGTGGAATAATACAACAAAAAATTAAACAATCTTTGTCAGTTAATTTAAGAAAACTTTTATAAATGAATTCTTGCTGCCTAAATATACCTTATACATATGCACACACACAGTATATATATATATATATATATATATATATATATATATATATATATATATACACACACCTGTTAATGATTTTAAAAAAATAAAACAAATATGGGAATCAAGAAATGAAGTTAATAAAAATTTTTATCAAGCCATCCTGGTCTTGTCACACACAAGAAATTTAGTGTAGCTTGTCCACTTTTTAATAGATATGTAGACCATTTACTTTAAAATAAATATTTTTTTTATTTTATTGGCTGTTGTAAATTCAGCAATAATCTAAAATAAGATGATTTCATAGCAACAAAACATCTGTAAAAGTATTTTACTTTACTTTAGGGTAAATGTAATGTAGACATTTTTTTCAAATAGACAACGTAAAGTAGTAAAGAAAGCAACTATTGTTTGATGAGATATAATGAAAATTATCAATTATTTTAATATAAATATAACTTAAAGGTTTGGAAAAATTACAAGACTTAAAGCTACATTTTTGTAAGAGGACTGCAAAAGAATCGTTTAAGATGTATTATAGATTTAAAATGGTGTTGATTTTCTCAAAATATTTTATAGATGCAGTGATCATAAGTAAATTATAAGCAGAAATTAGTTCAGTTGATAAATATCAAATAAGGTCTGAAATTAACATTGTTGTTAGGTTTAAAAAAGTTACAAATTTTGTTGGTACCTGAGAAAAATGAGGTGTTTGAATTTGCTTACCCAATAGAATATTGAAATGATTTATAGTAAGTGTACATGATACATGTACACAAATCAAAATGATTAATGAATATTTTCTACTCTGGCCACAATCAAAGCCAAAAGAAATAATATCACATTCTTTTCCCACAGCTATCAATAGTCAATACATTTTTCACTTGCTATGTCTAAGGCATAACTAGAAAATAATCAAATTCATTATCATGAATAATTTTAAGCAGCATCAGCTCTATACATTTTCCAACTTTTGTTGGTTGGTTGTTATAAAAACATAAAGGGTTTTCTTTCAAAATCTAAGTCAAATGTATCATAGATGTTGGCTAGGCATTTATTAGGATGTTCAGAAAGTAATTACATTTTTCACTGCTATGAATTATGAATCAACCAACCAAGGAAGAATCAATGTTGAATAGTACAAAGCTGCATCTAGAATCAGTTCATCATCTGTTTGACAGAATATTGTCGATAGGACATTTCATCATATAGGGTTATAACTTTAAAAAACAACATATTCACTCATCCTTACTCTATGAATTCTGAATGGTTAATACAGTTACGAACAGAAGCATTGAAAAACATTTGTGCAGTGTATATGGATTCAGTGAAGTCTCTTACATGTCAACTGTAGAATAAAACAATTTAAAAATTATTCCTTGCTTTGGAAGATGAATTAAAAACTTTTGAAAATGACTTTTGAATTGCATTCACATCAAAGAACTATAGATTTGGTACAAAAATTTAATATATCATTTTCAACTGTCCACAAACATCTCAAGTTAACTGGGAAAACTTGCAAACAAGAAATTTGGGTTTCCCATGAGCTTTTGCTGGAAAATCGAACAAAATATTCCATCATATGTTACAATTTTTAACAAGAATGCCAACCTTTCATTTAAAAAAATATGTATCTTACTAAAAATGAAATTCAGTTCATTATATTTATGATCATTTCCATGAAATGAATTAAATACCAAGATTAAATATATTGCATGAACTGTATCAATAAACTAAAACAATTGTTTGAACTTGTTGGAAAGATTCATTTCAATTTAAATAAACACTTCATGCTAAAACTTTTTTGTTGTCTCACTCCTTTGAAAGAAAATCCAATTACAACAATGGTGCTTGTAAGTTTTAAATTTTATATTTGAAATAAATTAAGTTGATTTTTATTTCATACTTATTAATAATTTAAAAAATGAGCTATGCAAACCTTAAAACATTTATGGCAATTTGTAAATATGATTCAAGATGAAACAATTTTCTGAACTGAAATATGTTTTTTCTAAATTTCCATCTCTCTAAAGAGAATTATACTGTTTTGTTCTTAAGATGATATAAATAAATATTAAATTAAAAACAAAATCTAACAAATATTTTGATAGTAAATTAAATATTATCTTAATTTCAAAGTTATTGTCCTCCTCTACTAGGCTGATAGATATAATTTCATTCACTATTATAAATGTTTTTCTTCCTTGCTCTTCATCCTCCTCTTGTGAACCTTATGCATCATTTAAACTTTAATTTTTTTCCTCTGCAGAGATCTTATAATTTTTATGCAAATATACACATCTATAAAAATCATGGTACATTTTTGCAGGTAGATGCTTCTGAGATGTGAGAATTAAATACAAGCTACATACCATACATATATGTGCCTTTTCTATAAGTATTTTCATGTTAATTGTTCTGATGAATTGTCCTCTACAGTACATAGACTTTATGAATTAAAGCACAGTACTAAATTGGTAGCAAAGCCTCATCATTTTATAGTTGAAATGGCTGCAAGATGTAACCATAAGTTTTATGCTAACAGTTTCTTCTTCTATACTTCTCACTTGTAAAACTCTCTTCCAGCTTCTTGCTTTCTAGTCAACTTTGATCTTCAAAAATTTAAATGCAATGTCAATTGTTATCTTCTGTCTTTTAAATTCCTCTACTTTTATTGGTCTCTCTCCTTTATTAAGGAGAGAGACCAATACAAGTGTTGTTTTTTCTCATATTCTTTTCACACTTAGTAACCCCTTGTGTTTTAGTGGCTTTATTGCCTTGCTTGGGGTGAAATGATTGAAACAAAAATAATAATAATAACCAAGTTTTAGTTATAAACTAATTCATAAAATGAAAAATAAACAGAAATACGAACTAGTTAATTGTTTTGATCTGTTATGGTTTTAGCTTTTATCATTCTGAACAGTAAGTTTCCTATAATAAATTAGATAATAAAATAATCAAAATATTGTCGAACAAAACCCCAAAACATTCTGACTTCATGTTAGCTGCTAATACTAAACTATCAAAGCCAAATGCTTCTTTACATTTCAATTAATTAAAACAGATCAGATGAGATTAAAAGGATTTCTCAAAGTAAAATAATGCATAATTCAGAAAAAGTTAAAATATTTCAAGAATATATAAATGCTAACATGAATTGCAATTCAATTATTTACAGTCTACATAATCATTATAGACAACAGATTAAAATATTTTATAGTTTATAAATAATAGCTAAATTATGGTAAAATAAAATGTATTAATCTACATTTACCATTTTAAAATGCTATAATCTAAAAATATTTTTAATGTTTTATTTTCATACAAGAGTTCATATTACTTCTGATTAATGATTTTACTTACTTTTTATTTCAATAATTTCATTGTTTAATAAAAGCAAAATTTTCTCAAAAATTGATCAACATTAACTAATCAAATATTTCTTATTTTCAGTTTAAGTACCAATTACCATACAACAACTAATGTAGCTACTGTTAGTGCCTACATTCCCAGATATTTAAGTACCAATTTTAAAAAAATGACCATTTTAAATTGTATCTTCCATCACTCCCCTTAAAAGTAAATACAAATAGAATTGGTTTAAATAACTAAGTTTCACAAACAAATGTAACAAAAATGTTTTTCCTTATAAAATGTCTACATACAAAACTAAAAAGAACAATGATAAGTAATTATATTAAAACTGACCTAAAATTATATGCCAAGAATTCAGGTTCTGAGACAGGAGGAATGTCTGCAAATCTTCACTATTAACATAATGTTGCAGAGTGCTTACATCTCAAGCAGAAATCTGATCAGGCAAGTTACAACAAAGTATAAGTTGACAATGAAAGTGGTAATGGATCCAGCCTACGCACATCCTAAGTGTAGACATGGCTATCCATGCCCTAACAGCTTAAAATATGCAGCTGAGAAAGCACACATTCACAGTTCAATCACGGGAAAAAAAGCAGGTCTTTTAATTGACCACTAAGTAAATTGGAATTCAGTTGATATAACCAACAAGGAAGCACAGTATGCAAAATGATAGAAGATATTCTAAGTAAAAAAAAAAAAAAACTTCATTAATGAAAACCTAACTTAAAATTTAGTGATAGAGTTTTATGCATTCAATCATTGTTTAAGAGTTTTTTTAAAAAGTCATCTATTTTATTAGGTGTATACAAAGCTTTCAGAATTTTTTAATTAAAATTTGTTAATTGACAATAATTAGTACATATATTTATTAATCTTTAACACTGCATTATTAATATTACTTTTCCACTGCATTCTCTCTCAATTGCAGTAACCTTATTGCTAATTTCACTCAAAGGATTTTTCTGTTGCCATAGTAGGATATGACAACACAACTATGGAATTCAAGCAAACTCAAATTTAATGGTAGGGTAAACTTTTTGCACGGCATATGAAATCACATACAGAGTGGTAAAGATTAAATGTCAAAGTATTTTCTTTTATAACATAATTTATTACTATATCATTTTACTATGTAAGGACAAGGCATTATCCCATCCCAGCTTATCAAAGTAAAATGATTCAGATTATAGCTAAAGGAAGTTAAGATTTATTTAAATTCATCAAAATTATTTAAAGTATGAGTTCTAAAGGAGCATTTAATGTAGTAATAAACTAAAAGCTCTGAAGGGCAAATATTCAAGGGACATCAAGACAAATTAGGTTATGTTGGGGAGATATTTTCATTTTTCTTTTCTCCCTAACACAGCACAAACTATTGTGTTGTATCATACAAGACAGAATTATTGGTTAAATTATCTAAAATATAAAGAACCAAAATAGTTGAATCTATATTTCTGAGATGAGGTATTGTATCTATTTGCACTATTTACATTGTTCAGACTGTTATCCTCATTTTTATTGTCATATTCACAACATTTTGTCCATTGTGCACTTTGGCCTTCTTCAAATGATTGGAATTTCAAAGTGAAACTTATTTCATTTACTGGGGTAGATTGTTCTAGTTCAACATGCCATGCTTCTTCCAGATAGCACATTCTCAGTTATTTCCCTTTAGTAACTCAACTTTCCAAGTTTTTGTTCACATCTGTTGTGGCCAGGTATTGAACTCATAACTCTTTGGGTCAAATCACTGGATTACTTCAACCAATGCTTTTATCCACAGAGGCCATGTGAATATGACAACAAAGATGAGGAGAACAGACCAAACAATGTAAATAGTGTAAAGTAGTGGAGCTATCAAAAGATATATCCCAATGGTTTATTATAAAATTAGGCATAAATGGCTCTAAGGGAAGGTTATAGAGTTAAAGTTATGGCTTAAGTCTTTATGAGCTCAGCTGAGGCTGTCCAAGTTTTAATAGAAATCAGAGAGAGAATGAAACCCATGTTGGAATCCACCAGTAGGATACAGAGTTTAACTAAAGTGTTGTATAAAGACAACAAAACAGAAAGAAGATACAGTGTTACAAAATCAGTTAGCAGAGTTCTTTATTGATGCAGTGAGAAATAGTTTTGTTCAAGAAGATACAGCAAGAATTGAGATGATATCCTTGACTGATGTGTTTACCAGAGCAAGAGGAAGTGAGGAATTATATGAAAGATAGGTTAATGAGTGGTAAGGTAGAGAAAGAGATAGGAAGGTTTGTTATGGATTTGTGAGGAAGAACCACATTAGGATGAATTATCCTGGAAAAGAAGAGAACTGGAAAAAAAAAAGCAACTAGAAAATAGAGCATTGACTGTTTGGAATGGATTTTACAAACCTATAGTGAGTAGAAATGGATTGATGTGCTAGGTATGTAAAAGGGGGAGAAAGATCATCCAGTAAACAATTTCTCTCTCCCAAATAAGGATTGACATCAGATAAAATTTAAAATCAGAGAAGCTACCCAAGAAAAAGTGAGAAAGAGATGGCTCATTTAAATGCATTGGGAGCTCAAGAGATCACAATGAGAAGCTTGTAAAAAACAGTACCCCATTTCACTTTACAGATTACATGCTGAAGGTGTGTTGAGAAGGGCCATTACAAAAAGAAATTGTCCCTCATAAAGAAGTTGGTGTGAGAAAGTAAAAGAAAAAAAAAGAAGAGATGAGGTAATCTGGAGAAGGAATGGGTATCTTGCAAGGAGAAAGTGTGATAAAGGAAAACAAATAGGGGAGAACTCAGAAAAGAGAAGTTATAAGGCAAATGAAACAGACTAAGCCAATGGGGGGGGATGAGAAAGAGAAATGTGATAGTGTATAAACTATTCTTTTAAAGTAGAGACATGGTCTATAAAGGAAGTTGGGGTACTGGTCAATACTGATGAAGTTAACACTATATAAGGAGTTAGGGGTGAAAATAAGGAGGTTAAAAATGTCTGATTTAAAATAACACTAGTGGAAGGCTGGGAAATTAAATTAAAGAGGATGACCCAAATGACCATTGAAGTAGGGCTGGAAACCACATACAAGCTCTACAGCACCTGAATTGGAGAGGCCTTTGATCTTTGGGGAAGACTGGCTAAGAAGCAATAAGGTTAAATTAGATTTTGATCCACCCTCTCTTGTATGTGGCAGGGTGGAGAGTGTATAAAACAGATGTAGCAAAGAAATTGTAGTATAAAAACATTAACCTGTCTTCTCATACCACCATTACATGTAATGGAAGGTTGACCTCCACTGGAGTACAGTGCAGGGTGTTATATCAGTAATTTCAGCAAAAGAATTTCATTCGGAAAGAGAAGTGACATTAGTGGAAAATAGGAGGATAGTTTGAATCGAGTCCCAATAATGTTAGCAAACATCACTAACAAAATAATGAAGAATATAAGCTAAGTGAGATGTGACAAAAAATAAGTCTACCAAGAATAGAAACCCAAATGTTGATGTGAATGAGATAATAACACCATGGAATATAAAGAGCAAATTAATTAGGGCCAATAAAGAGATGCAATGAACAAGCACTGTCAAAATGATAACCAATAGAAGTAATCACCTGCCCACTGATAAAAGTAACACCTTATTGAACACCACCTGTATAAATGGAATTGAGCACTTTAGGTTACCTTGAAGTTTTCCAACACATGCTCAGGCAGAAAACAATATTCAAGAAAACCAGTTCAAATAAAAGTTATTCGTGACTGATTTGAAACCATATGGCCTGCTACTGAAAAAAATTGGTAACCAAAATAATGAAAGCATGTATTGTTGGCGGGGAGAAAATTATTCAAGGATATTCAGGACCTGATAAAGAAAATTATGTGAAACTACTGTATACCTAGAGTCAGAAGCATTGAATATTGGAAGGTTACCTGAAAAGTGAAGAAGAGGAAAACTATTCATAGTGGGGAAGGGCCTTTAATGTTCTGTTTAGAACCATAATAGAGGGAAAAGACAATACAATGAAAGTTGATAAATTTAAGGTAATATCAAAAGCTCTTGTTTAAGGTGATGAAGAACAGTGTATTGATCCTAAGCATTATGAAAATGAATTGAAACAAAAACAGGCAAATTGAACCAAAAACAGGCAAAGTATTAATTGGTTGATTAAGAATGTCCAAATCATCCTGAAAACTGTAACAATTGAACTACAGGAAATGGAAATTTTTGTAAAACAGTATTTGCAAGAGACTAGAGAGACAGCCAGGCTTCAGGGTTATTGTCGTCGTCGTCGCCATTAGTACATGTTAGAATGTAATTAGATATGCTCTCCTCAAGGTATCTGTCTGTGAGCTTAGTCACACCAGCTCACCTCAAAAAGCTGTGACAAGAAATTCTGGTAGTCAAACTGTGATATTATTACAGTTCAATGAGCTGTGTTACTCTTTTTGAAGATGACACTGTTGGCATATGTGTCATTAATTCTACTGGATAGCAAGAGTACTTTAAACTGCTTAAGGCAATAAATTTTACTGTTCCCTACTCAAATCCTAAACAAGCACTGGAATTGTTAAATATAAACTGGACTCACTTAATCTGGGAAGACTAAGATTCTTGCTGCTTGCACTTACTAAGCTGACAGGTGCAGTTCAGATACACTTGGTACTTGCACATCTAAAAGTCAAATATGTATGAATGAGAATCACCTATTATGCTTATTCAATGGTGACAAGATTAGAATTGCCAGGGGAAAATAGTGTCAAGAAAAATACTTTCATAAGGATTAGTTTGTCAGATGGGGTTTTATGCACTAAGGTTAGAAAATGAATCAGACCTTTCTAGGATATATGAAGAAAAAAAGACAGTAGCAATTATATTAAATGAGATTAAATTAATGTGAAGAGCCTAGATAGTAGAACTAGATAATTTGGAGTTTACCAGTACATGAGAAGTCTTCTGGGGTTTCTTTTTTGCTAAAGTGAAATTCCTCATTTTGAACTAAAAACAGAGAGAGTGGGATTTGAACATTTGTACATAAAATTGAATTTTATCCAAGACTAGAAATTCTTAGAAATATTTCAGAAGAAAGAAAACAGAATTATTTTGGTGGGCTTTTGACAAAATGGAATGACCATGAGATAGAATCTAGATGGGATATGATAGATAAAAATTGGAGAGAGATTCTTTGTGGATGAAATGATGAATTGTTATTTGTTGATCATTAATTTTTCCAATCTGCAGAATAGGAAGGCATAAAAATCCCTTAGTGCACAATATTGTGAAAAGGATAGAAAATATATGCTGAGAAAATTATAATTTGACCAGATAATATTAATTGGTTGAAACCTAGTTGGTGCATAGTATGAATCTTCTTTCAGTATAATGGTAAGAGGCTTTTTCAACCAATAGGTATGTGAAAACCTGTAGTGGTGGTGAACAAGTTAAATTTAAAGAAACTAGGAAAATGATAAATTAATGGTTTTTGATAATAAATTAATCCTAGCCCAGCCACACAAGGATAAGTCACAATTCTGACCCTTTAGGCAGTTGTTCAGTTACCAGGAAAGACATTGCTAAACTGACATCACCACTCATTCCAGCCACCTACTTCACCCCTTGCAAGAAAAGTTGACTAAGTAATTTCTATTTGAAGATTGGAGAACAAATGATAGCTTTGGAGACTAAATTAGTCTGCAGGCTGGAGATCAAATTTCCATGACTTAATTTTTGAAGAAATCTCTAGTCTGAAGCACTTATTGTTTTAGCTATATGTTGTGAATAATTCTGATACCTTTTAATTCCATAACCAGTAATAATTAGACAGGCCTTATAATAAGATAACTAGAGAGGGTTAAATTGATGACTGTAACCCTCAAAAAATAAATTCTATCTTATTGTTTCTATAAACAAGAATCAACTATCTTGAAAGTTGCTTTTATTTTACATTTTTATAACTTCCCACTTTTGTTCCTCTAGATATTTATTTCAAATATATTTATTTAAAACTGTCACAAAAAAACTTAAACACAGCATGGATGGAGAAGATTGATTGGTAGAGAGAGACACCAGATTAGAATTTTAGATCTTTTCAGAATCTAGTTAGTAATCTTTTTTCTTGTTCTCTTAAAGAAATTTGCAAATCTTATTTACTTTTATTGAAGAAATACTCATATTAATCATGAAAAAGTTAAATTTAATAACCTTAATTTTGCAATAATGAAAAGTTATCAGAAAAAAAAAAACATTTATTTGTATATGTACAAAAAGGATTTTTGTGGCTCGGAACAGGTTATGCAAATTAGTTAGTATAGGTAAAAAGTGTATCCTAATTTTTTTTAAAAATTGAACCATGTTCAAAATGTTTCTAGAATATTAATTATTACATTTATATCCCAGTATCAATGGAAAAAAAGGAAATTCTGAAGATAACTGTGATGAGACAATGGTAAATTTAGAAATAATCATTTACATCTATATCAAATTCAAAATCAATTAACAAAAAACTCCAGCAGTGCATGGCAACTCACATTATTAGCCATTTTGATTTTAGAGAACTAATGAAGGGATTCAAGGAAATATTTGTATTATTAATGTGCAATATATATATATATATATATATATATATACATGAATTATTCACACAAAACTAATGCAAAGGTTAATGATTTTAAATGGTTGTATAAACGCAAACATTTTAAAAAAAGAAATTCAAAAATCAAACTCAGCGTTGCTTTGGCGCGTTCAAAAACCAATATCTCATTTTCAATAATAATTCGGATACAATACACATATATTTTCGATGTCCTCTTATTACTAAGAGAAAAAAACAAGAACAACATCTATTATATACCTGAAGATGTCTGTATGAACAGACGAAAGCTTGTGTAAAATAACAACTAATACGGCAGAAATTTATATGAACAAGGATCAATTCATTCATAACGGATCTAAGGTTTTTGTGTACTATTTGAATTGTTTAAGAGATGGATGTCTCGCCATTTAAAATCATTAACCTTTGCATTAGTTTTGTGTGAATAATTCATGTATTTGTAAATTGATTGCACGTTTATTGTATATATATATATATATATATATATATATATATATATATATATATATATATATATATAAACTTATAGTAGTCTTCATTTCACTCATATTTTTTTCTTCTTTTGCTTTCTTGATTGATGACATTCTAGTCTGGACTCTAAGCAGACCATACTTCCAAAACATTAACACCTGCATAAGTCAGACATGGTTGTACTTATGTGATAACAATTTTATGAATTTTACTGAATTTTTCAAATTTCAAATTATTTGCCAGGTTATAGAAATACCAAGAAACATTATGTTGTAATTAAAATTATAATTACGAAATGGGCACAAATTTTACAAAGTCAAATGTTTTGAACAAAAAACTGAAAACAGTTTCATTGTAATGATGACAAAGTTATAAAGATATCATTAATGTGAAATATATCCTCCATGTTCTGAATATTAGTTTTAGAAATTGGTCATCCACTCATTTTATGAATTGTTGCATTTCTTCAAATAGAATAGACTGCACAGCATTCAGAATAGTATTCTAAAGTTGGTAAATTGTTGTTACCCAATGAAAACCTTCCACTTCAGAATATTCTGTAAGTTTTCAATCAGATTAAGATTGGGTGAACAAGTTAGCCACTTCATCAAACAAATGTTTTTAGTCATTAGTTTTCTTTGTTAAATGCAAAAAAGTGTTGTAATGCATAAAAATCATCTATTTGTAAGTTTTTGGTTTCTTCTACATCAATGTATGAATGCTTCATCACCATCTGAAAATTGCCATGCACTGAAAACTTCCCCACCAATAATCCTGTCCCAGAACATCATAGCAACTTTACTTTGTTGACACCTTACCTTGCCAGTAGCCAGCTAAACTTAGCTTTATCTATCTGGCCAATCATGGGGGTAGCACAGTATTCAATTATAATATTGCAGGATGTCCTGGCCCCTGTGCTACATGACAATGCTGTTCCGTCCTGGTCATTGGTGTGTGTGTGTGTGATCAAATCTTGTGGCTAACTGTGAAGTTGGTCACTTTGATCCAAGCCTCTCCCTGTCCCGTTGTGTTTGTTTTGATCACAAGGCAGGCAAGGATTGAATCCTCACTAGATATTGCTAGATTGGTGTCATTCAAGCAGGACGATGTTATAAGACAAAAAAATCTCTTACTCAAGTGCTGCTCTGTCTGTCTGTCTTCCTTCTTATTCCTGGGATCTCTGCATGGCTATTTATGGAATCATACCTCCAAAAACCAGGTTTTTTCTGGGATGTCTTCAAATCTCCTGTCACTCAATCAAAACTCTCCACGTGTGCTGCTGGGTGGTCTTTGTATATCTACGGTGTTATCTGCATATCTTATGCTCTTAAGATTTTGTCTGCTAATAATAAATCCTGGTAGAACTTATAGTTCTCTTAAGACTTTCTCACTGTATAGTAGGTACCTCCACAGAAATTTATCTACTTATTAAAAACTTTCAGAAATAAAATATACTTTTCTGAAAACTTTATTGGAAGAATATTAGCTAGGTACCTCCACAAGATCACTAAAAAAAGAGCATAGCCTGATGAAAAAGACGCCAAACTTGACGAAAACAAAATTTTATCATCTAAATGTTTATGTTATTATTAAGAGGAAAGATCAAAGTATTTTGGGGGTATTTTTTTTACATTTTTTAATCGTTCCTAGCATGTCTGAAATTTTTGTCAAAAATCTTGTTTTTTTTGAGTCAGCAAAATTGACCATTTTTTTCTATTTTATAAAAAAACTGGAAATCTCACTTTGAAATTCTTTTAAATATCAATTATCATTTTTTCAAAACTTATTTTAAGAAAATCAGAAATTATGTTTATTTAAAATATTTTGAACCAAGCTTAACTTAGCTTCTGCGTCGAAAAGATGTAATTTGAAAATTAAAACAAAGCAGGTCATAAACTTTCGCCTCACTTGACAGGTGATGAATGACATATTGATGGATTCTGTGAGGCTAATTTGTTCTACAGATGGGGAAAGTGAAATAATTTACATTTAAGTGAACAATTTATTTACCTCGTTATTTTAAAAAGGAAAACTTTCAGCGCTCTAATTTTTTTTTTTGTACTTAGCTTTCACCTTTATGTTTATGGTGCTTTATGGAAAATATATTATAAAGAAATTAAAATAAGACTTAAGAGTGAGATTAAATTTCATATTTCATAACAAATGTATCCAATTAATTTATAGGTGCCTTTCTTATGAAATTTTATCAGAAGTGTACATAAAATATTATAATTTTATGTACATTTATTACATTTTACTGTCTTATTTGTATTTCCATTCATTTTATTTTTAATTTTGATGTTTCATAACTGAGATTAATATAAAAATAAGATCATATAAACTTCATAAGATGATACTGATACTTGTAGGTATCCTTCTCAGTTGAAACTGAAAAATCAAATTAACTTCTCCACACGTGTTTCTCAAAAGTAAAGGCCTTAACAGTGGAGAACAATGCTTAACTCAAATAATGCAACTTAATTGTATTCTGGTTGGTCTTTCGTACTTTATAATTACAGCCTGATTATAAACACAAAATTACATTTCTTAATTACTGCGGATCTTCTGATTAGTCAAAATGATACAATTTACAATGTGCTAAAAAAAGATCTCATGAGTAGACTTAGGAAACCCGATGCAGCTTTTAACTAATTTTATATTTTAAAAAATTAAATGTAAAAATCTATAATTAAGAAATAACAAATAATTGTATTAAAAATTCATTTTTCATCAAAAAAATTTTTGCTTTCAGAAAATGTTGTCCATATTCATAAAATCAAATAAAAGCATTTGAAATTAAATAATATCTTTGTTTTATTGAGTTTTGTATGTTACAATTCAGAGCTGATTTTCAGGTAAGAGGGTCCAATTAAAAAAAAAAAAAACATGATTTGCATTTCTCAAAGCCTTGTGCTTTTAACTATTGTAATCACTAAACCCGATGCGATCGAATTTCTAGAGTTTTCATAAAATTAGGTAGGTGGGGGGTAATAAATATTAAAAAAATATTTCTACCATGAATTTTATAAAGAAAAACATTTATAATAATTTCGATCATCTGTGAATAGTTCCTGAAAGTTTCATTAACATCTGACAATTATTTATATTTTTGCAAGATTTTCCAAAAAAACGTGCTAAAAATTGTCTATTTACTAGTTCCACTGATACAAAGAGAAACAAGGTTTTTTTTAATCAAAATTTAGAATGTTCTAAAAAGAAGGAAAAATTTTTAAAAAATAATTAAAAAAAACTTTAGTCTTTCCTCTTAATAATAACATAAGCATTTAGATGATAAAATTTTGTTTTTGGCAAGGTTGGCGTCTTTATCATCAAGCTATGTTTTTTTTTTTTAGTGATTTCGTGAAGGTACCTAAAGCTGATTTAAAGTTTAATTAATTTGATTTGAAACAAATATGATTTACTTTAAGTTTAAAATATCATAGAATTACATTTTTAAAATGGTACCAGCTGTTTAAATAAGACATTAACAGCTTATGGTGGACATATCTGTAAAATTTATTTGTGGAATATAATGTGAGCATCTTTTTTATATAATTTTTAACTACCCAGTAATCTTAAAAACTTAGGAAGATATTGAATTTTAGGTATTTTGGCATTAATTTTACTGAAGTTATCAGACTTATTTTATGATAATGTTGGGTATGGAAGCCCAAATTTACAAAAATCAGCATGTTCATACACACACAAAAAAATTTATTAAGCGTTTCCATTTATGATTAGTAAACATAGTTTTTACTTAATAACAATATCACCTAACTGGTAAAATTAATACAGAAATTTAAGATTTAAAAATTTATAAATTATTCTAATTAAAATTTAAATAAAAATGAAAACAACTTTTGCAAAAATTCATTATTCATCGAAAAAAATTTTTTTCTTAAAACAGTAGTGTCCATAATATACCTTATTCATAAAAGCAATTAAAATCTTTTCTAATTAAATAATGTCTTAGTTTTACCCCATATTTTTATTTTAAGATTCAGAGCAGATTTTCAGTAACTTGGAGTCCTGTTTTACAAAAAGAATTGAGGATTTAAATTAACCAAGATAAGCCATTATCAAAGATGACAATTACAGTACAATATATTAAGCAACACAGACAAGAATTGTTGAAAACAATTATACTTAAACATGAAAACAAACAAAAACTAAAAATTCTTGAAGCTATATACATAAAACAGTTGAAACCTAACCTAAAACAAAATAAACTATGAAATCTCCACAAATATTCTTAAATGTCTATAATTGGTAACAGAACCCATTGGTTTATACCAACGGCTTCTCAAACTTAATACTTCTTGAATTCACTCTCGCATGGTCATGTGTGACGTCATGAGCTGTGGTGCGATTTTCGCTTCCAGCGTCTTATATACACATGTTTACTGTTGCTTGGAAATCATCCATGTAAACAGAAACAGACTATCATCACATTCTTGTCTGTGTATTGCTTAATATATTGTACTGTAATTGTCATCTTTGATAATAGCTTATGTAAGCCGAATGCTTAGATTGGATTAAAAAATATGTATCAATATTGTGATTTTCTTTCTTCGTTTAATGATAATGTTATTAAGCTTATCAGATGTTATGAAAATAATTTACATAAAATAAATAGACAACACTTGTCTATATTATTTAATGAAACATGTATGAATGAAAAAATGCTGCCTAAATACACACACACATTATTTATATATATATATATATATATATATATATATATATATATATATATATATACACACACACACACACACATTGAGCGTGTAAAACTGGCAATTAACATGCAATACTCATTTGTATATCCACATTATCAATAACTATAAACACTATATTCAATATTGAACTCTCTTTCAGTATAAATATATCAAATTTTAAACTATATATATATTTTATTTAGTTTATCCAAAATTCTTACATCTTTCCATTTAGTGAATCTAATTGAATTCAAAAAATGTCTGTATTACCCATCGACTCAAGCCCTTTTGATCCCTTCTTTAAACATCAAGCTTAAAGAAATTAAGTTCCAGGAATTGGCCATTAACATTACAGTTGAGAAGGGATCTCCCACAATACTCATCATTGACTGGAAAAGCTAAAGAATCCATTGTAAAGATGAACCTTGATAATCTGCTAAACTTAACTCGCTTTTGAAAGTAACCATGTTGAACTCATTTCATATGATAAGTTTGAGAGGCATATGAGATCATCTGAATAATGTGAGACAATGACTGTTAAACTAAAAAATCATAATGTATCACTTCCTGAACATGAAAAATTTTCAAAGCACTTTTTATGCCATGCATATAGTGCTTTGAAAATTTTTCTTATATATTATTCTAGCAGGTTTTATCATATTAAGTTTGAATTCAGAGTACGGAATTTGTATTCCAGTTGAGTTCATTACATTTGCTTATATGCAAATACCTTTGGGAAAGGTATGAATCCATCTCTTCTCCCCCCAGCAATGTGTTGAATAGCAGGACAGACGGTCCTACAGCCTTAGTTTGCAGCCAGTCTACTGCAGAAAGAAATGGCAACCTACTTCAGGAAAATCTTCTGCCTAGTCAGTCATGAATCACCCAAGTGTGTATCATGTATGGCACTTAACTGTTTGAAGTTGTATTTGTTGAATGTTGCTTTGAGCTTTGGCATATTCATTTCCCAATGGCTGACTTATTTTCTCTTTTTATAGAATCAAGTCAACCAAAATGGTCTATATGAATCGGTCTACACTTTGACACAGCCCTAGCATCTCTCTCTCTTTTAGGTATTATTCATAACTTTGAAGTCTGGAATGGACTTGAAGATGCTGTACTGGTTTTCACATGTCTTGGGTTGTGTGGTAATATTCTGCCCTGCAGTAATCATGTGTCAGTAGTAGTAGGCCAGATGTGTGCAAGAGTTGTTTGAATGGCAAATTTCTTGTGTCTGTGCTTATATAACTTTGAACATGTCAAAGTTAATGTTTATGCAGCATCCACATATTTGATTCCTGATCATTATCCATGCAGCATCAAGGTCACAAAGCATCTAGTATTGCACAAAGATTGTACTCCTTGAGTGCTTGTGTTGCCGACAATTTATCTTTTCCTGTATTGTTGGGTGTCATAGAGTATGCTAGAAGAAATGAGTTTACGATCTCCTCAGTGGTTCTCTCACTGTGATGTAAACAATTTAGACTTAAAAGGTATTGACAAATCATTCTCATTGTCCATTTGGTTGTGGATGATACAGTGGAAACTGAACATGACTGATGCAGGATGGAGGGCAAAAATCTAGGAACAACTCAGATGTGAATCCTGTACCATTTTCTGATGACTGAATAATCATTTGAGCATTGCAAAGGTTGAGCTTGTGTTTGTCTGTCACATGGGGAAGAATTCTGGTCATTTAGAATAGGCATAAAGTAACCACCAGTTTATGGGAGCAGCAAAATAAATGTACATGTGATTGTAGGTGGTCTGGATCTGTGCATCCATACATTGAATGCAAATCAAATGCTTGATCTCTGCATCTAAATTCAGTCAGTATACAACACTGCATGTGTGGGTGTCCTGATGTAGTTGTTTGATAACAGCTAGTTTGAAACTAATGGGGATTACACAATCAGCAAACATAAGCAGTCATCAATAATGGACAGTGACTGAGCTATTTGAATTGTTAAAGACTGTTATTGAGGTCAACAGAGCAAGAAATTCAGAGAAATCAACAGAATTGTTAGATGCATAGGTCCTTACAAGTCTCATTTGATATCAGATTCAGTGACTGGAATTATTGTTTGAATACAATTAATAAGTGCTCAGTTGATCACAGTCTCAGTGTTAACAGTGCCAAGAAGTGTGTGTTATCCTTTGGGACACTGTGAAAGAATAAATCACAACAGGGCATCAGCTTTGTCAAAGTCACTAGTTTTAAAGTATTATAATATATTATATTGTATCCCAGTATGATGGTAGACCAGTGTTGCAATCAACTGGCAGATTATATTGGAACACCCTTTAGTGCTGAATATGGAGAATAAAAGCTAATCAGTCAAAAAAAAAAAAAAAAAATGTAATGTTACCAATGCAACATATTGTGGGACTTTTTTTTTACAGTACAAATGAATGCTAATGCATCTTTTTATACTTGATTATAGTTACATTCTATTGATGTAAGAGATCTGGCTGCATGTATAATAGCCTTTTCTCTAATGACAGCCAACAAATGCCAAATAGCCACACCAATTCTGTGCTTGGATGGAAGCATCAGCACATACAATTATTTTCTTGCATGGATTAAAACTTGTGAGAGTTAAGTTTGAATGAAGTAGCAATTTGACATTCTCAAATCCTGTTAACTCTCCTTGGATCAGAACCACTTTGCATCTTTTACCATCAATCAATTGAATGGAACCTTTAGTTCAAGCAATGCTGAAAGAAAAGCATCATAGTGACTTACTAGCCTGAGAAATGAATGTAAGCTATTGACATCCACTAGCAGTAACACACATGGCTGCAATATTTCTTGAATTCAGGTGACAACCTTGATGATCAAATTTGAACCCAAAGTACTGCATAGATGCTTTAAAAAAAAAGAAAAAAAAAAGACATTTTTCAGAACTAAGATGAAATCTAAACTCTTTAATATGAGACAGAACTTAATCTGCACTGAGAGTTCACTCAGCCTACAATATTACCATTTATGTAAGTCATGGTGCCTTCTACATGTGTGTCAATGTAGTAGTATCCATAATACTGTGTAACAAAATTTTGACTATATTTGGTCAGTTTTATTTCTTAATTGCTTCTGTCTAGAAAGCAAAAGAAAAAAAAAAAAACAATGACTTATTTACTTCAAACTTTGCTTTTGTGACCTGGACATGTTTTGAAACCTATTTTCCATTACATTCTGAACAGATTCAGTGCCTAGAAGTTTCTAAAAGTTTCAAAATTTTCTAGAATGTTCTGGTTACTAATGATCACAATGAAAACATGGGGATTATATTTGGTGTGTGTGTGTGTGGGGGGAATTGTGAAAGTAATTTCCAATTTAAGTATAAATTGCGAAAAACTACTCGCTTCTAAATTTTTTGTGGTCTCTTGTGCAATCATAGAATAAATAAATGATACTTTTGAATCATGTTATTTTCTTCTTACTTTGTGTGAACAAGAATGTTCATATTTGCCAGTTTTCCTAATGGAAAGAGATAAATTTCAGAATTTCCATTATCCTGGTATGAAAAGCAAAATTTGAAGGAAATATTAGCCATTTTTCATTCACTCCAGGTGTTTAAGGAAATAATATTTGCTACCCAAAGACAAAAATTGTGTTACACAGTGTAATCTGTTAAAAAATGGAAGGTGCTGGCTTGATGCCAAAAGGCAACCTGGTGTCTAGGAAATTGTGTTAATTGTGGTGAGTTCTCTTGATGTTTGTGCTACCTTAACTTGTAGATAAATCTCCACAAAGCAGGTGTTGCCATTAAGCATAGTAAACAGGTTTCCAGAATTGGCAATGAGTAATGGCAATCTTCAAGGGCTATATTGAAGCTGGCCAAGAAATCAACACACAACAAAATGGAATTGTTGGCTTTTTTTAATTACTACTATTGGTGCTGCCCAACTGGAGACTCAGTGAGTAGACCCATTTTTTCGTGACATTTGAGCTCAATCAATCAACAGTAAACTGGCATAAAGTATGGGTCACTTTAGTTAGAAAACAGGCACAACTGAAAATTCCTAGCATCAACGTAGCCTTTGATTGAGTACACAACATAAAATTTTCACTGAATACCAACACATAGCATTCCTGTAATTGTTTTTTTTTTCTTTTATAGTCAGCATCAACATATGGTAACAATAAGTTTCTGGCTTCCAGCTAACAGAATTCAAAGATACATCAAAAAGTTCTAAATCAGTGATGATGTTAAAGCTCAGAGGATCATTGTTATATGCAATAAATAACAGGCATCAGGTATAGATATGCTATAGAATGTAAATGTATAAACCACTTTGCCTTTAAGCTAAAACAATTACCTAAGGCACTGTGTGCAATGTGTGTCATGTTTGATCATGAACTCTGTCCAAACAAAGCAACCAAACTGTTTGACTGACTTTCTTTTGGTTTGAATGGTTTTTATACATTGCCTTTGGTTAGTGTGGTCAACAGTATCTATCTTTATGTCCAGTTTTATTTTTGATTTTGAGTCTGAGATATGTTGATGAGCCACTGGCATTCAACTGTAACTTGTTGCAGTTCATGTTTAATTTTAGTCAAAATTCTTGTACAAATATCAGTGTCAATTGGTGAGCATTAAACACACATGAAAATCAAGCATTTAAACTAGTCTTAAAATGAGAGTATTAATGGTTAATAGTGCTTGCATAAGTAACAAAATTTGTATCAGCTTGTGTCAAGTTTAAACAATAGAGGCATATATTGAATTAAGATGACTACTCACCAAATATTTGCTTGCATGTGTAAAAATTTGGTCAAATGAGAAGTTGCACGGGATTTTGAGAAAGTTACTGTAATGGTTGTGTTCAACCAACCAAAGCTTTCTCAGTAGAATTCAAACCTTCCAATATTCTGTCTAGCCACAAAATTTAATTCAAAACAAGTTTTAATAATGCCCAAACCACACATTGAATGTTAAATTAGATTCAGGATCAAAATAGAACTCTAAAATGTTACTGGAAATTGTCTTGATATTATAGATATTGGTTGATTTACTTTTTGTAGATGTAACCACATAAATATTCTTAGCCAATAATCCCATGGATTTCATTTACTGCTGTAAAAGTCTGCAAATGCCCTACAATACCACAATAAAAAATAATTTCATTACCAAATTGTTATATATTGTTGTAACATTTTATGTTGTATTGAATTGTTCATTATCCAATGTTGTTTTGAGCTTTGATATATTCACGTTGCATTTCTCATCACATAATCTAATGGCCCCTCTGACATATTTTTAATAGGAACAAGTTACTTAGAATGGTACATGCTGATTGGCCAAAATGTGAGGGTAATTTGATTTGACCTTAGCAATCGCACAATGAAAAGCTCATGAAGGCAACAATGTTAACAATCAGTGTGATGACACAACAGCTAAAGAAAGTAATGCTGGATACCAATCCTATATCTAACTCTGCTTCAAATAATTCTAACACATCAGGATGAATAAAGAATTCAATACTGTCTATTCTTAGAATGTAAAGATTGTGACAACAGTTACAATTATTTTGGAAATTGTTCTTCAAGACATCATTCCAATGACTCTTATTGGGTAGCAAGGGGCAGAAGAGGGCATACCAGATCCATGTTTGGCAGTAGAAATAAACAAAGTTGGTAGCCCAATGAGAAAGAAAAATCCAAGAACTGATGATAAACTTTCACATTGCCTCACTTGCAGATATACATATAACATTGGTCCAGAGATTGTGATAAAAAAATTACAAGAGGACCTGTTCCAAAAAGCAAATATTGTACTTATATCTTCTGTAGAAAAAAAAACATATTTTATTGTCTCAGGAAAAATTGAACACTGAAAATTCATTATCGGGTGAGACTATTGGAGCAGTTATGTTGGATTCAAGAACAAATTGAACAACTGCTGGTATTAAATGGAATAATTGTTACTTTGCCTACATCATTAAAGAAAAAACATGCAAATCAGGATTTAGAGTGTTTAAATTTAGCAATAAAAATGATTTCTTCCTTGAAACAAATTGTTAAAGAACATTATTAAAAGAAAAAAGCTGAGACATTGTTGAGTTTTCTATTCCACTATTGTTGAGTAAGGCTCTGATGAAGAAAGCAGGAACATTTGTAAATTTTGAGGAGGACGTGGTTTCTTTACTTGGTAAAAATATAATGCTGAATACAAGTGAATCAGGTCACTACTATATGTCCATAATTAAATATCATGGTAATAGTGTTGATGTATTGTTTATCAAGCAGATTCAGAATAAGAACCATGTGGAGAAAGAGAAAATTGTTAGAAAGTTATATAAACAATTCAGCCATCTAAGTACTTGTAAAATGGCATCATTGGCAATGTATATTCATTTTCAAAGGATATAAAAATATATCCAAGGTTATAAAATGTTCCATATAGGTGATCATAGTGTTGTTACTAACATTTCAAATAGTGAATTTCTTATTTTTGGTCAGACAATAGAAGAGAATACAACAACCAAGAGTTCATATATGGCTCAGAATTTTAATGCATCTGTTAGGACTGCAACCACTCGGTCTCCCATGGGCAATGAATTGTGCAAGCATCATAATATATACTATTCTTGAGGATAAAGTGACAACAATAAGGGTTGATTACAAATGTAATTTTGATATTACACTTGGATGAGATATTAGTGCAAAGAATGCATATTACCTAGTATCAATGGTTATAACCCAAGCATTCATACAGTTTTGAATGGGGTTTCCAGAAGTGAACAGGCTGCTAGTAATGTGAATGCAAGGCAAGCTAGGAGATCATTTATTGACAGCAATTATTATGAGAATTTAAGAGCTCTGCACCATCACACACATCTAACATTTTCAAATGAAAATACTAATGGTGACCTTGTTTTCTAAAAAGGAATGAAAATGTATGGCCCAGGAATAGTTACTAAATGGTAAGTAAAGCAGGTACTGGTGAAATATGGAAGAACATGTTACAGTGCATCTATGCCAATTGATAAACTAATCAAGTCAGATTGAACAATTTCATAGTGATTCTGGCACTATAAAAAACACTGACATGGTACACAATGATGTTACACACAACATTGAAGAGGATTACACAATAAAAACTGACTTGAAAATCAAATAATCTATTGGCCATATTAGTGTTGTTACTTCAAAAATGGATGATTAGCATCAAAGATAAAACCAGGTTAAAGAATTAAGTGTAAACTTGTCAATGATGAAAATGATGATTGGAAAAAATTAAAGTGATTAATCATGCTGATAACCAGAGGCAGAAAGAAATTTTATATGAATGTTTCTCTTGGGTGGAGTGACCATTTTTGCTAGGATTTTAAAAATGGTGTATTTAACTGGAAACCAAAAAGAGAAAAGATGCTGGAGAAAGAAAAGAGGATGAAGGAAATAAGGATGCACTGATTTCATTATGTGATTGTTCATGCTGAACAGAAATAATTAATTGGATTAAAAATAATGTTTATGCAAAAGTGATTGACTCAGGACAGCCTAGAATATCAACCTTGTACAAGTTGAAGGAAAAGTAGAAAAAAAGGGTAATACTGATTACAAAAGGATTCCAGGAGGAATATATCAATATTGTCTGGACAGATTCTTCAACTTGTTTTAAGGAATGTTTCAAGATAACTCTTACAGTTATAGTATTCAATAGTTGATCCTATAATACCTTGGATATCTAGATTGCTTTCTTATTTTTTTTACTAGCAGGCCTCACCCACTCACTATCAGCAAAGTAAGATATATTTACTGCTTAAATATTTGAAACAAAAATTTTAAATGAACATTTCATTCATAAATTGGCTTGTTATAGTTAAAGTTTTAAAAATAGACGTATGTATATCTTTGAATTTCACCCCTAATCTTATTTACCTATTCTCTTTTTTTTTTTTTTAATTGTTGGTACTATTTCTTTATGAAATGTCTTTTCTTCTACTATTTTTTCATTTTTTATTGTTAATTTAGTCTCCCCCTCTTTTTAGAAAACTTTAATATTAATACTTTGAATTTTTTTTTCTCTTTTTGCTGACTCATGCAAATAGATAGCATAGGAATTCCAGGTCACAGACGTAGTGTGTTCTTATTCAAGAAGTGCATGTTGGCACTTAAAACTAATTTGAAACTTTATATTTAGGTTTCAACTTCGAGTGCCACACACAATGTTCATGGACTTCTTGATGCTACTTATTTGTCTTTCTTTATCTTTTTATTTGTTTTTTTTTTTCTGTGTGCGTGTAATAGGAGTAAATAGGCTTGCCTATTGCTCGCACAATACTTCTCCCCCTTCTCTTGAACAGGTATAGAGGCTCATCCCTTGTTTCCTGTTTAGGAAGGGGTTCCCAGATCTTTTCCTTTTCTCTGGCCTCTGTAATAGTACTGTCGTGAATCTCTTGTGACATGTGCAGTCTGTGGCAACATCTCTTCATACTGAGGATACCAGGTTGACAGTTCTCTGGTTGCTGTTCTCAACTGGTAGTTAAGAGCCCCAACTCTTGTGTAGAGTCTTGAGTGGCTGCTCTGATCAACAGTTGCATAATATTGTGGTGCTTGTAGTGCTATGCTGTGCATGGAAGGGTATCCCTGCACATACCTCAAGTGGGTAACCCTGAGGCCACTTTATGTTGCAGTCTGCGTCAGCTCCTTTCTGCCCATGTCACATACGATGATATTCTGTTACTATTACTTTAGGCATTTTCACTACTAACATGACTCAAAATGACCATAAACCATCATAAAAATAAACCTAAACCAGCTCTAAAAAAATTGCCTAAACCTTTTAACATTTCCTTTTCCATCATCCGTGGCATTTGATCCAACTTCTGCAGTGTTGAATTGTTCCTTGTTGAAAAGTCTCCTGATATATTAGCTCTCTGCGAAACCAACTTTAACTCATCAATTCCCTCCTCTGATTTCTCAATCTCAATTCGCAGTTACCTCCCTCTCTTTAAAAAGGACTCTAAAATCCACATGCATGGCCTGGGAGTTTATGCCCAGGACCATCTCCCACTAGCTGGAGAACTCTCTCTTGAATCTCAAGACTATCCATATATGCGTTTCCATCTTTCTCTCCTCAATTCTGTTAGCTATCTCTTCTTTCTCTACCATTCCCCTTCCTCTCTAGACTGTGGTGTACATGATAGCATTTCCAATAATATAGACAAGGCCATCTCTCTACATCTGTTCATACATATATTTGTCTTCAGTGGCTTGTAACTGACCTCGCTGGTATACAAACCATTAACTTTTCAATCACTCAATCCCTCACACGAGTGGTTGACTTTTCTATGCATTTGCCCAGAGTAACACTGATGATAAGGCTTCCCTTCTATGCATTTGCCCAGAGTAACACTGATGATAAGGCTTCCCTTCTTGACTCTCTGTTTTACCTCCACCCCCAACTCCTGGTGTGTCACACAACTCTGCCCTCTTGGTAATTCTGATCATGCCATAGTGTCTGTTAACATGTCCTTCTACTACTCTCCCCTAGCAAAGAATCTCCTACTGACAAAATATCTTTCTGTTATCAACATGCAGGCTGAGAATCAATCCATGATTTTCTTCAAAATGTCCCCTGGAATGTGGTTTTTAATCTTCCCATTCAAAAATGTGCATCCGAGGTCTCCTCCTGGGTAAAAGCTGGAGTCGAAGCTTTCATGTAAAGTTAAATTACACTCATCTCCTTGGCTCACAGCCACCTGCTCAGCTGCTATAGTCCATAGGAATCACTTCTTCCATCTGTACCGAAACGACATTTGATTGCAACAGGCATCTCTGTCTCTACATGTAATGTGTACAAGTGTGTCCTCAATGAAGCAAAGCTACTATCTGCTGTAAAAATGAAACAACATATTACATTTCACAACTTTGGTTCTAGAGATTACTGGCAGCTTTACAAGAGCATGCTGAACAAAAGCAAATCCACAATACCTCCTCAATTCAATCAATTTGAGCTACTGACTTCCTCAGCTAATAAAGCTTTGCTCGGAAATTCTTATCAAATTCAACACTCAACTCATCTGGAGTACCCACACCTGATTTTTTCCCCTAGAACTGAGGCTCTGTTGAGTGACATAAACATAACCCCATCAATGGTCTTAGACATTGTCTTTAAATTAGACTCCCATAAGGCTAGTGACAGAAATGGGATACCAGCTATTGTCCTGAAGAAATGTGCTCCTGAACTGGCACCAGTCCAAACTATATAACTATTGCCTCACTGACTTACTTTCCAGCCTGCTGAAGTCCTCATCTGTTATCCCTGTCTTTAAAAACTCTGGTAACCCTTATCTACTGTCTTATCAGTCTCCTACCAGTCTTCAGTAAAGTCTTCGAGGCTTTAATCAACGCCAAAGTTAGGTGTACTCATACAAAGGAAAACAGTAAGCAAGACCTCAGAATATCTGTAAGGCAATATCCACCACTAAAATAAGTAAATTTTATTTGTTTAGAATATAAGTATGAAATTTTTAATAGAAAATATTTGATTTTTGGTCATTAATTTTCTGCACATTCTATTCTATGCAAGATCAAAATCTTCTATTTTACTATTTATTTATTATTGATTTTAGTTAAATTAATAACCAACAATTTAGGAGACAGTGAAAAATTAAGAATTTCAAAACAAACTTAATTTAATTAAAAATTGAAATGAACAGTTTAAAAAATTTAAGCTTATTTTTTGAAAATAAAACTTTTTTTTAATTCACAAAAAAATTCAAAATGAATTAACAAGAAATATTTAAAAATTTTATCTTTACTACTGAGTTGAAATTGATTTTTTGAAAGCAATTGTCAATTATTTTTTTAAATATAGTTTCTTTTTGTTTTTGCCAATAAAATACAGTTAAGAAATGATTCAAAGCCATTTTATAATCTATAAATAAAATTTTGAATTTATATAATGTGTTAATGTTTTTTTTATTTAAACATTCCCTCTAACTTATTATGATAAAATTTTGTGAACAATGGATCTGTCTAAAAGAAAATAAACTAAGTATTTTGTTTGCAGCAGGGGGAGCAGGCATCAGTCACAATCCTTGCCCTAGGCGCTACTAGACCTGTGCATGCCACTGTCTACATGATATATCAAATTACATATCATTTCAACCCATGTGAATAATATTTGCTACAGGGGAACAAAGATGCTTAAGGTGGCTGTTATTGATAAACTCAAATCTAAATTTCTTGTCAACTCTGAAGAGTCAAAGAAGTTTTGCTATGCTGACTTGAGTGAGACAAATCAGTGATAAATTAAGTAAAGATGGATATGTTAAAGGCCTCAAGCATATTGAACTTATAGACACGAAGTGAAGAGTATCTCAATGACACATATATATGATACAAGTTACACATGTCAGACAGCTAATTGGAAAATTAAATTGGATGGCAACACAAACAAAGTCTCAACTGAGTTTTGACATGAGTGATCTGATCAGTTGTTTCAAAGAGAAAGTAAAATCTATCAAACAATTATCAAGACAAAAGTCATATTACCATTTCAAGTCTTGGTGATTTATAGACACTAATTTTGGTGGTATATAGTGATACTGCATTTGCCAACCTTCAGAATGGTGGTTTGTAAAGATAATACATTATCTTCTAGATTGGATATAATGGTAATTACTCCTTTTGCACTGGCAATTGAAATTAATTCATAGACTAGGTAAGAACACCCAATCTGCATAAACATTGACATTGGTTGATCTTAGCAGAGGCCTGCATTTTCTACAAAGAGTTTATTTGTGATTTACAGTGCATTAATGCTTTTACTGTGTTATATGACTCAACAAACTTCAACACTGAAATAATCAAAATTAAATGAAGAATTGAAATGGGCATAGTTGAAGAAATATTGACCAGGGATGAAATACAAGATAGTCATTGGGTGTGTATAGTATATCAAATTACAAAGAAGATTTCAAGATAATTGGGCATATAACAAATCCCAAAGTATCTTCAGTGTAGTTTGAAACTGAAAAATAATTGTGTTGTTTTACTGATAACAGTTATAAAGCATAAATGTAAAAGATTTCCATAAAAAAAATATTAAACTGCATTTTGCACTCCAGATTTCTATACAAAGAAAGCACAAAGAAAAATGGAATGAGCAATTGATACATATTCATATCTGTCTATCAACTATTGCCACCCACCTTAATAGCCTGTTTGGGGCATATCAAGGTAGATAGCATTGGCAGCTAATACATAGCAATTGTAGTGATTGTTCAAACAGGGCTAACCTCATTAAGTTGACTGCTTTATGTTCTGAGGAAATAAATAATGAGGTAAGATTAATCTAGGGGATTCCAGCCCCACAGTAGTACCTCCTTTATTGTACTAAAGATAATTCAGGATTTGGGTCACAAAGTTTCGTTACAAACCACAATATATTTAATTGACTTTTCTTTTGATTTTTTTTTTTGGTTAAAAGAAGTTCAAGAAAAAATACCTCGTGCTCTTATGGAACTTTAATATAGGTAGGAAATAATCAACATCATCATCATCATCAATGTAGAAAATGGAATTGACTACCTTTGATATTAGACATTAAGAATTAAGATCAGCTACTTAAAACATGATTTCAAAAAGTTTGCTTAACAAAATTTTATTTCAGGTATACTGAAAATAAAAAGGTATATTGAAAATACAAACCAAGCACTTATAGATCAAATCTTTCTATTGGTAGATTTACATTATTAGGTTTTATAGCCTTTTCTACATATTGTAGTTTTCTTCTCTCTCACATTTATAATTTTTAAGTTTTATTTCCTGGATTTGATCACATAAGATACAGTACACAATAGATGAATATTAAAATATTAAAAAAAACATGAAAAGATACATTACAAATGCAGGAGAGATTAAAATGTCAAGAACAAATACAAAATATACTGATCATTAAAATGAAATTATAAAAAAGTTTATTTTTAATAAAAAGAATTATATTCTTCTTAAAACGTTATATCTTTCAAATATAAAGACATCATGAACAGAACTATCTTAAATTATTGAAGGTTAAACTTACATCATAATTATGAGACAATTTTTGACAAGATGTAAAATTTTACCTGCAATAAATAAGAATTTAGTCCTTATGTAAAAAAAAAAATGGAAGTATCTTATCCTTGGAACTAATAATAAATCAAATATCATCTGCATATCTACTAATATATTTCATGTGACTTTTTCTAAAATGCTTGCTAGTTTAGCTGCTTTGGATTTAGAACATAAATACAGAGTGATATCTCTTGTCAGGTTTTAAGAATACATTAGGTATCAAAGCCAATTCATGGGAGCAAATATTGGTATACAAATTTTGTATTGTGTCAGTTTCTTGAAAGGGAGTAGAATAATTATAGTTGTGCATTGCACAGAATGTAGGAAGAAGAAAAGGTCAAGGAAAAGATAAGAAGCAAGGAAACTGTCAAAAAGAAAAACCAAGAAAAAAAAAAAAGATAAAAGAGAGATTGGACACAAAATACAAAGATCAGGTAAATAGTAAAAATAAATAAAATAAATCTAAAGTGTATGGAGGGGAGAGAAACAGGTGTAAGAAAGATATTGAATAGGGAAAAATGGTAAATAATTTAAATGCAGAAAGAAAACAAATAGAAAAAATATAAACCAAAACAGGTAAGTGGAGAAAATATAGCAAAAGGAAAATGTGGTGTGACAAAGATGTGGCATTCCTTTTGTTGATAACATTTGTGCATGTTGCCCATCCTTTCTCCTAATGTTCTTTGCTTACTACAGTCTGCTGAGGCATTAGACAGGATGATAATCACCTCCATCATCACCATTGTTTTTTTCATCCGCTTTGCTCTTTACCAACTCTGCTAACCTCTTATGTCCATTATCTATGCTAACACTTGTAGTTTTTTTTTGTTATTTTTTTTTTTTGTATTTTCTCAGGGTAGGTAGAGAAGTAAATTATAATGAAGAGAAAAGAATCTTAAAAAGGATTGAGTAGAATGTTATTGTTCTAGGGAAACTTAAAATTAAAAAAAGCAGAAAACAATTCAGTGACAGGCAAATCTAACGAGTTAATAAAAACATCTGTAAAATATTAGTTTATAAATATACAAATCATATAAACTTAATTGTAGTTTCATAAATGCATCCAAAAAAAATTTTTTCAGTCAAAATAATAATAACCAAATGATACCATTCAAGCTGGAGTGGAAGATCACACATATTTGGAAAAAAACTGACGAAAATTAGAAAAACTTGAAAAGATTAAAAAAATTAGAATGATGGCATATTAATTGCAGGTTAATAGTCAACCAAGAATCATGATAACCATTAAGCAAATTTTTAAAATTTGTCCACATTAATTTTTTTCAGAACTATAGGATTTCACTGTCAAGTTTGTTATGGTTTTGGAAATTACGATTGAGTTTTATATACACTCCAAGCACAATACAATAGCAGTAACAAAAAGACTTTGAAACAAGTTAGATACTTATTTAATTGATAAACCTGCAATAACATGTGTTAGACATATTACACAAATCTACAGGACTTCAGGAGACCAGGTATTATTTTGCTACATTATTTTTTCCAATGACAGATATTTTGGTGTAGCATTATTTCATCTCAACAAAATTAATTTGATTTATAAGTAAAAAAGCAATTGAACAAAGAGTAGAAATCTAAAAAAAATATTAAACAATAAATAAAAACAACAAAGTATTTATTTCTCAAGAAGATCATTAATTGGTGATATTTTTACAAATATATTACATTAAAAATATTACACAGAGATGAAAGTTCTAGTAAAATTATAGGCAAGTACAAACTAAAATGCAGAAAAATATTGGCTGTTGTCAACAAATAAAAAGAAAAAAAAAATCAACGAAATAAAATAATCCAATAATCAATGAAGGCATGGCATTACTGCTGTATACCAAAGCAGACTTATTGATTAAAATAATACATCCAGATTAGTGATTGTTCTCTTCATAAGATTATAAAATCTATCATCATTTACATAGATCAATATCCAAGGTTCTTAAAGACATTTTGTTCAGTTTGTTATATTAAGTCAGAGATTTAAGAAAATTGTTACTGAAACCAATAAGAAATCAGGGTATGCTGATAAGTATATGTCATCTTGTAATTATGGGGTTATAAATCTTATCATGCCCATGAGTAAATACTACCTACTTAAACTAAAACTTTAAAGAATTTTCCTTTTTTCTTAACCAAACCAATATATCATTTATTTTATCATTGTAATCTTCAAGACAGGATTTCAGATAAACTATGGGATAACATAAGTATATTATCTAGAATTTCAGAACTGATGATATATAATAAAATGAGTGCTAATTGGTTAAAAAAATATGGTCTATTTTGGGTCTTTTTCATGTTTTTACTGAATAAAATAGTGGTATGTTTACATTCTCACCTGGAACAATATTGTCAATCCAAAATCTATTCTGTAATCCAGTTGGTTATATATTTGGTTGAAATATTTTGATGGATTTGATCACACCTACAATGTTTCACTTGGGTCTTCAATCCACCTTATTTCATATATAAAGAGACTGTTTAGTTGAATTCTAAAGTTGGAAATGTTAGTTTTAGTTTCTAAAATATTTTTAATTGCTGGTTCTTTGTACATTGTACCATTCACATAAAAATCTTTTCTACATCAAATATCAGCATTGAAAAAAAGTACAGTTTATCATCAACATATAAACTGTGTAGAATTCAGTAAGCAATTAAACTGATTAGAAAGAAAAATACATATCGACTTTTACACTCCTGCCTCGAAAAATCACAACCAACAATGCTTTTTTCAAAAACAAAAACAAAATTGTGCTAATTCTTTCAGATGTAGAAAAGTGTAATGATGATATTGCAGGAAAACATGTATCACTACAGAACTGAATCTAATAATATTGCAAGTAATAAAAATGGCAAATTTAATATGATCCATAAATTTTCATTGGCTCTGTAGGACAATATTACTGAAATGGGAACAAATAAGCCAATTTTAGCACAATATAATCCAAAGAAAGAAGTCTAGTTTGAGAGATTTCAAGAATGAATGGTTTAAACTTTATCCTTGGCTTACCTTTGACATTGACAAATGTATTTGCTATCAGAAGAATATGATGAAATGGATAGACTATTGATCAAAAGAAAAACACAAAAAGTAATTTTTTAACTCAACTAAATGCTGTGCACAAGCCACAAGCAGCACACAACCAAGGGTACTTGAAAAATTATTATTAAAAACTGTTCACTCCCCCAACAAAACAGTTCAACAATGTGATGAACACTAACTTGGGTGAAGCTTCTGATATTAACTTGGTAACATTTTAAACATTTAAGTCTTTAGTCTAAAGATACTACCAGGATGAAAAAAATAGTTAAGTCAGAAATACATATACAATAGACTGCCTCTATTGTCCAAAACAATATTCAGAAACTGAATTTCTCTATAGAACTAGACAAAGCCTCTACTTTCCCAAAGACAGTCCCAAGAAACTGGCACTCTTTAATAGTATCAATAGTAGAAAAATAAATCTCACATATATTTAAATCTTAAAGTGTAACAAAATAGTTGTTTACAAAGTAAAAGAGCAATTAGTTCATATAGTAAAGGCATTGCTTGACAGATGAACAAAACTTCAAAACATATATGAATAGCAGTGCATCATTGGATACCATATGTGATTTTGATTTCATAATTGGATTTGATATGCTGAAAATAATACCATAAAACACAAATGGACTCAACAAATACTTCTAGAGAAAGACTAGATTTTACAACAACTTGAAGAACAGCTAGGGCAACCAAAGAAACTCAACAATTTCAAAAATAAAGAAAACTTTGAAATCATAGTGAAACTAGAGATTATCCATGGTACATAATTTTCTTTCAAGGGTTCAGAAAAAGTGTCTTGTCAATTGCAAGCTACAGTTGGTGAATCAGCAATGGAAGTGCTACTAAATCAAACAGTCATTTTATATCTACTGATTACTGATTATTTCAGCCTGGATAATCTTATTGTGGAAATTGCATCAGGATTTAATGGTCCTGTCCAACATATGCTTTGTTTATACAACTAGATTTTCCTTGATCAGTATGAGTCAGATGAACACTATCAACTTATCACATCACATTATAGTGTTGATTTGGATCTTCTAAAGGCAAAAAAGGCACTCTGCACAAAGTTTATCATGACACATACACATCAGTCAGATTCAGACAACTGTAGCTGGTGTTATTGAAATGATTTACAAGAAAAATGATGGTATTTTGGCTATCATTCCTGCTACAACATATCCAGCAGTCTCAGATGAATGAAGACACACCTGAAGAGTAGAATGGATTAAATATGACTAAACAGTGTGGCAATACAAAATACTGAGCAAATGTATGCTATGTTTGTTGGATAGAAATATTGACCAAATAATTGATATTTTTGCTGCTAAGAAAGGCAGAAAACAATATTTCTTTTAAGTTACATAATTTGGGATTTGGATTGTACTTCATCTCTATCTATAAAAGGCAGGATGTGTGCGTGTGTGTAACGAATGCACGGCCGCAATTTTCGACAGATTTGCACCAAAATTTACATGCACATGTTCCAAGTTAGCGGGAAGGCCAAGACTGACTTTGCATTTCCCAACTCCCATCGATAGTGGAAATAATCGATTTTTTCATGCTTCTACGGTAGTTTTCATGTAGTTTGCGGCCATTTTGTACTGGCCAGAGTGAGAGCCAATAGCTGGATGCAACGAATAGGCAGGAAGATTCTATTGGCCAGTGTGAGAGCCAACAGCTGACTGACACGAATGTTAACTAGCATGCAAAAAAAAAAAAAAATCAATAGCTGCATTCGTCACAAGTGAGAAAAATTTAAATCTGCATGGCACTTTACTCTAATTGGCTCATTTGCTTGCTTCTGATTCTGCAGAACTGGGTTGTGTGTGAAAAAGTATTTGTTGTTAACATTCTTTTTTCATTTGGTTTTTCCAGTTACGAGTCCTTTTTTAAAGCTGATCGTTTTGAGTTCATTTTGTTTAGTTCGTTTTTCATAACATATTTAATGTTTAGTATAGAGCTTAGAAAAAATTTGCAGTGTGAGATAGGCAAGAAGTAAGGCATGTAGCATGTAGCTTTAAAGGCAAGGAAGGGCAAAAATATTTTAAGTCAAGTGATAGCGATTGCTGTATGTGTCGTATAATTTTTGAATCAAGCACGGGCAACGCCGGGCCATGCTGCTAGTCACTTAATAAAAAGACTACTTATAAATTGGTACTTGTGTTTTTATCAGTTTACAATTTCAGTCACATTAAGCCCTCTCCCCATCCTCCTTAACGGAAGAATTCTCATCTCAAAACATACCTGAACAAATAATGCTTAGTTTCATTATCATAAATTAAATAATTCTAAAACCAATTATACCTTATTTAGTTTTGTCAAACACTGTTAGGTGGTGCTGTTGAAGCAAAAAGGAGAAAGAGAGTGCAGCAGGAAATGTTTGGCTTTTTATATACTTCAAGATGTAGAACCACATGGTAATTAGGTTTCCACTGGAGGAATGCTAGTTTCCCCAGTTTACTGACAACTGAACTCTCTTTTCACTTTTCAATGCGTAGTGCTCACAATCCTCAGCCTATGAAGTAAATCAAATTTTATCTTTGGTTGTTCCAACTCAGCACAAGGCTGATGAGCATGACCATTGTAACAATGTTTATACCCTAACTTCTGGATCAAGAAAAAGAAAATAAACATCCCATCATGATGTTTACACTTACTTACCCTAACTCCATACCCAGGAGAAATGATGATGATTTGTTTCAGGACAATTTATAACTAAAAGGAGAATAAATAGTCCATAGTAGAAACCAAAGTTTTTGTACACTTCTTAATTGTTCACATATAATACACACAAACATGCAACCTTTTAAATTCCATAGAATATTGAAAATCAAAGTAAAAATATTATATAAAGTTTAAACCAAATAATCTGCTCTCCAAAATAAAATGGTACTGATTCATACAATTTACTTTTTATGTTTCTGTACGTTAAACAGGAGGCACAGTGGAGTAATGAAGAGCAGCTTGGATTGAGGAATCAGAGAGTCGAGTTTAAATTCCACTTGAATCCATTCACTTACATATTAATACCCTTGGGAAAGGTATGAATCAACTTCTCCCCCTAGCTATGGGTAAATAGCAGGACAGACATGATGGCAACTGGTCTACTGCAGAAAGAAATGGCAACCTACTGTGGGGAAAAAATCTGCCTCAGTCATGTATCTTTTGATACATGATCACCTAAGTGTGTATCACACATGGCATGCAACTAACTGATGTTAACCAAGTGAGAAATTTGAAAATTGTATTAAGCTAAAATGTTTTACAAATATGTTTGCTGCAGCATAAATTCAAAATCAGCAAAATAGTGTTAAGTTATATTTCTCGGTTTTAAGCAACTAATTAATTTGCTTGAAACCTAAAAATATAGCTTAACAATCTTTAATTAATAATACTTCGCCTTAGGTTATGTGGGAAAGACATTAGGAACAACCAGTCTTGTCACCACATGTGGCTTCCTCAGACATTATAATAAGCTCAAAGATAAATCAATAACAATCAGTGGTAAAAAGTTGCTCTATAAACATTAGCTCAAAAAGAATCAACAGACAGACAATTCAATAAGTTAGAGGATTTTCTTGACATTTGATTTTTTTTCACATACAAGAGCAACTTATGTAACAACCAGAAAAAGACAAACTTGGCTCCTTTAACTTTGATCTATTATATTGTCACACTGTTATTTTGAACTGAAGGGGCCATCAAACTTTTCATACAAATGATTTGCTATTTTTCTATATTTTATATTTACTTCATTTCTATGAGAGGATAAAATAAATAGTTCACAACCTCAAACATCTTTCTCACCATATCTATAGACATTCTCTACTGAAACATCAATTATCATGGTATGTGTCTTTTTTCCAGACAATTGCATTTCACAGATAGCAATACAACAATTTAAAATTCTTCAAAACTAAATTTGAAAGAATATTAGATCTGTTTATATAATAATATAAGCATACATTTGCTTATTATATACACACACACATATACAAACAGATGTTGAACATCTGAGAATTCTAAAGAGATTACTAAAAGAACAGAAATCAAGTTACTGTTTTTGAGTATTTTTTTTTTGTTATTTTATTAGCCATCAAAAGAAAATAAGGCATAGAAATATAAAAATAATTGACAATTTTCAGTATTTCTGTTCTGAGAAATTTATTAATATGAATGTATAATCTCACCATATTAAATATTCAAAATTCATTCATTTCTAATAAAATTAGCTAAAAACTTTGTTAAATTATAAAATTTAAATCTTTAAAAATCAATGTTGAAAGAAGTTTCAAAATGGAACTGGTTTTAACTTTTAAAAAATTGATATATTGAGGTAAGATCATTAATTTTTAGTAATCTTACCTCAATATATCAATAATGCAAACATGATTTTTAAATATCTCGCAGTAGCTATAAATACTTTTAAATGAATTCTGATAATACAGCCAATTATTGAAAGATATGCTAATCTAAACAACACAATATTTTTTAGATTATCTTTATATAATTTATTTATTTATGAATATTAAATTTTTCATAAATATAAACTATTTTAAATTCCTTTGGTTTTGCATAAAATTAAAACTTAAAGAATTTTTATTAACCCTATGAAAAGATATCAGCAATGCCCATTTCTTATGGACACAATAACAACAGATAAAAGTATTCAGAGTAACACTGACCTTAAAATAATAAAAGCAAAATTGAAGATTTTCAAATATAAAACTATTCCTCACCAAAAAAATTACTTTACAAAACTTTTTAAATGATTTCACTTTAAAATGAGATTTGTTAGCATGGATACCATTTGTTATGAAATGGAGCTGTAGAAAGTATTATGGTGTCTTTGTTTCTGGATGATCTTCAGTTCTTCCATAGTTAAGTGATAATTGATTTGGTAGCACAATGGTAGAGTTTGAACTTACAGAAGTTGGTAACCTGAAAACTGTATTTATTCATCATTGATATGAAAAACAAAAATTATCAAAAATTTCAAACTTAACCTGGAAAAGGATATGCAAATCTTAAAAATGATGTATGAATACATAATTAGAAAGGGACAATGCAAAAAACTGATTGTACTAATGCAATGCAAAAATTACCATTTATTTTGATTCAACTGAATATACTTTTATGTATATAATGAAAACCATTTTGTTTTTGTTTTTTTTTTAATCATTTCACCCCAAGCAAGGCAATAAAACAACTAACACACAAGAGATTACAGGGTGTGAAAGAACATGAAAAAATGAAAAACATAACAACAATAAAAGAACAGAGATTAAGAATACAGAAACTGTTAGCATAGAACTTACAATTACATCTAGCCATTTCAACTGTAAAATATGAGACCTAATTGCCAATCTAGTACTGCAATTAAATTTATAAAGTTGAGATACCAAAGAGGAAAGCTCAGCAGAACAATTACCATGAAAATATTTATAGAAAAGATACAGAGAAGCTATATTATGGTGATGAGAAAGTGACTGAGGCCAAGATGCTAGGTCAGTACCAATAACATTGGATTTTTTAAAGAATCTTTAAATACATAGCAGTGGCAACAATATTCAATGCATGGACAAATGGTAAACTTATAAACATGTAAGATAGAGTTTTCTAAGAAAATTGTCTAGCATGACAGTGAAACAACTTTCGAAACAGCAGATTCAGCAATTGATTCAATATAATCTTTCCACTTCGTGTCAGTGGAAAACATTAACTCACTAAGGTACAATGAGTTACTCTATTGGAAGTTAGCATTAGACAAAATAATCTGTAATTAAGAAACTGACTGAGCACATATACTTGAGTATGATTTAAATTTCTAAAATAGGCAAAAAATAATGATTGATATTAAAGTCTAGAAAAAAATAAAAAAGATATGATCATTATTTAATTTGGTCATATGAATATGTGTGTGTGTGTGTGTGCGCTTAATTTTTATAATTTGAATAATAAAATGTATACTTGCCCTATTTAAAAATATATGTGAAATTAAATTTATGTAATTAGATACTATTGATATCCAATGAACTATACAAACTCATAATACCCCATTATTTTTTTTAACAAATAATTGGGATATTATCAATATTTAATGTCAAAAACTGCTAAATAAACATAATATCCATAACATTGATGTTTACATATGATGAACATATGGAAGCATCCAGTTACATTACAAAACTACAAATGCTTGATCATTTTCAAATACTTAAAAACAGAAATGGTGGAGTGGATTTAATACAGTTTTTTAATAGTATTTAAGACCTCTTTGATATTTATGAATTAATTTGAACTAATAATCATGTTTCTTTTTTTTTTTAAACCACACATCAAAAGTTTGTTTCTCTTCAGCTGACAGATTTCACACAGTCTAATGGTTATTCTTTCCTATTCCAACAAATAGAAAAATATTTACACTCAAGAAAAAGCAGAAAAAGAAAAAAAAAAAAAAAAACATCAAATATTTTAAAAAACAGATACAAAAATAAAATTTATTATCCATAGAGTAAATAGCAAATGACCTGATCAACTGTTCAATAATGTAATCATATTGCCATTCTCCCCCACATATTTGCTCAACTTTAATCACAATGACTTACTTTATGCTAAAAAAAAAAAAAAAAAAAGGTAAGCAGATATCATTGGCCTAAATGAATAAATAAAATAAGCTGTTACCAGTATGCATAGTGAAAAAAAGTTTAAGTCATATAAATACAAACTTTTATATGGAAAATAAATCATTATTATTATGTATTTAATATGAGTTTAGATTCAATTATTATTATTGTCAATTATTCAGAATTTTTCAGGGCTGTCAAAAGAATGTAGTCACCTGAAGAATAATTAACAAAATCTATGTTACCAGTAAGCTAAGCCTCTTTAAATATAAAATAGATTTTATGACAACAAAACCAATGTAAGTAATAGTCTTCAGCAAAAATATATGCCACATAAGAGTAAAGAATAGACAAACCTAAAAAGAAAAAAAAAAAAAGATTTAAACAGCTTTTTTTCCACCAAAAAATACTTACACTATTACAGGCAATATTTCATTTTTTTTTTTTTATTATTGTACTATTTTTATAGATTTTCTCAAAATTTATTTGGCAAGTTAAAATTGGGTTGTGGTTTTGAGTCTGAATCATCCTCTATATCAAGAAATATGTTAATCTATCCAATCCAATTTATATGAATAAACTAGAGTCCCAACTACATTCAATAACTATTGCTGTTTCTTTGGCTTCTGGGACCCAAAAATCATAACTATTGTCATAGCTAAATTAACTTTGTATTCCTCTAGCATTGTACATTTATCAATATCCTGATCTCGTCTGCCTGTATCTCATAGCACCAAATATATCATTATCATCAATTTTGGCACTTCAACAGCCAATTCTTCAATTACATCAATTTATATCATATCCAAGCTATTACAGCCTCATTGATTTCTTTACACATAGGTCCACATGGTCTCTTAGCCAGCTCAGCTTCATCATTATTCAGCAAGTGGTTTGTGTCTAAAGATTTTTGTCATTCTGAGAGATCTGCCAGTTACAGAAACATTAATATTTACATCAAGTGGCTTTTGTCATGTCTTCATTTTCCATACCCCAAAAATAGGGCATAATATAAAGAGAAGAAAATAAGATAGCATTCAACATGAATTTTCAACTAAAGATATAATAGTAAAAATTAGCAACGATTCCTTCACAGAACAGAGATGGAAAGTGGAGCTCGATTTGGTCATAGTCTATTGTGTATGTTTCTGTTCACACACACACACTATAAATGTGTGTGGGTGTGGGCACACACATTTGTAGACCAAGACAAAATCTTCCCTTTTAGCAAGCATGGAGGAAGAAAGTTGCTCTTGTTATATGATAGCATTTAATTTAACTCACTCTTACCTTACTACTCTCTGTAATTTAGTGATATCAAGGAAAATTTTATTATTTATTCTAAATCTCACTAAAAATGTGTAACTAATTCAGATACTGAGTTGTCACTGAATAGATAATAAACAATTTAATGATACAACATATGACTCACTGCTTTACATCTCATCTGATGTCATCTCTGTTAAAAAATAAGCAGTTTCATTATTAGAATTATGAATTCAGGAAACTACTTCATTTGTTGGGTAACAAAGATCAATAGAAAATTATTTTATATGGAATTTTGTGGAATTTAAAAGTAAAATTTAAGTAAAATTTAAAAAATAATAACACAACACTTTCTTTTTCTATTCATTTTTCTAAACTTATGAGTTTGGCATATTTGGCTAGAAAAATGGCAAAGTTTAGAAAAGAGTTTACCATACAGAATTCAATAATTCTAATACAAATGTTAATAAAAACTGCAGATGAAAATATTATCTGTCAAAATTAAGTAAAATGAATAGTATAACTTTTTTTAACAAGTCTGTGATTTGACAGCTTGCTGGAATACTTGAAGACAAAAACAAAACCTAAATGATAAAGATGATGTACTCTTTAATAAATGTTATAAATGTATTTAAAATATATTTGTGATATGACACATTTGTCAGAGGAGAGGCATATTCAAAATTTGATAATTTTCTGGCAATATGCACTTAAAGGTTTTAAGCAGTTTTGATCAACATTTCTTTTCATGATTAGGTCAGCCATAAGGAATTGTAAATGTAGGACTACCATACACTTAAGTAAAATAATAATAATAATAATAATATTTAAGAATTTCAGGAAATATCAAATTTTACAGAAACATTATTGACAATTAAGTATTTAGTTACATAACAAATAAATAAAAATAATGTAAAGTTTGATTCTATATTCAATTTGTTATTAGGTATTTTTCATTTTCTCCTTCATTACTGGCAGCATTTTAGAATACTATGGCTGTGATGCTAAGTTTCTTAGATGAAACAAACTGGTGCTATTTCATTTATGCTTTGTTACCTCTCTTTTCCATTATTGATTTTAGATTACTTTCTTTCAGTCATTTTGATGGGCAATAGCGAAATTCGGAATGATTTTATTCCATTTCAAAAATAAAACCTGTAAGAAAGGAATATTTTAAATTAATATACCACCAAAAATAAAATGCTTTTGACAAAAAACCTTAACAATTTCACTATAACCATGTAACAATAATGTAATGATATTCTGCAGACAAATCTATGGTTTATGTTACCTCATCTCGTTGCATGGTTACAAACTATAAACCTAAATTGTGCTTGAAATATTGTGTAATCAGCTCTAATTTTTTTTTAAATATTTGGATATGGTATAATGAATAATTTGCAGTGAAAAAAAGCAATTTTGGATTTTTTGTTGAATACGCCCCTCCTCCACTGAACACGCTATATGTGCAAAGTGTTCATCTAAAATCTTGATGAGTTTGGAAATAGAATCTTTACAACTGTAATTTGAAAGTTATAATAGTTTAAATTCGATTGACAGGTATGAAAAATAAATAAAACATTTTTTCATACATTCATGACAGTATAATCTGAAATTGACTGTCAAAAACATTAATATTAGTAATTATTATTAACACATCAATTGTTGGGGCTGATATATACAAATCCTTCTTGATAAGCTCTGTTTTTAATAGAACACTCCAAAATTAAATAAATACAAAAAACTGATGCTCCCTGTAAGAATCTGATATCCAAATCTAAAATTATTTACAGAAGGAACAGCTTCCTTATTAAATTTTTACTGAAAGATATAATAAAAAAAATACAATAGGTCATTAAGGTTTATATATGTCAAATTGACAAGTCATAATTTATATTCTTCTCTGCACAATTTAACAAGCTTCCAGATATAAAATCATAGGCTATAAATATTTAAAATTTTAAAAAGTACCCCACAAATACACCACCGAACTGATTTTTTAAAAAGTCAAATACAAGAAATTGGTCCTAACATTTTTATTTTTATTCTGGAAAATTTTAAAGATATGCATTTATATATTGCTAATAACAGGACCAGCAAATCTAGTGCTTGAAAGAAGGAAGCTAAAAATGGACATTTAAAAAATAAACTTGTAAAACAATTTTTTGAGTATGTTTAATTTCATTATTTTACTAAAGACTTTTCAGAACCACTTTTCCATAATTACAGTCCAGTAAGTAATAACTATAGAAGTTGTTATGACTATTGTTAACCTTGATATGGAGAAAACATTTTTTATTTATATATTACATTTGATAAATTGGCTTGCAGGATCAGCTTGCTAATCATCATAAAATAAAAAAAATTCTCAGCACAACCAAGAAAATCTTAAACAAAATAAAACTTATGTTTGGTCAGAAACTGACTGAGCTGAGAACTTTTCTTCACATTCTGACAGTTCAATTCAATAGAGTAATGTTCAATTTTCATTTAGTGCATCCACTACTATGACTTTGTGTCAGATGAAATTAAGCTTAAAAAATAAGCATTAAATATTCACTTCATATTAAACATGTTGAAGATGTGTAATATGAAGTAAACTTACAGATCTAATAAAAAAATGACCACTAAATTACAAAACTTTTAAATAAGAGCATAGGAATAAATGTGAAAAAAAACAGGAAAGGACAATAAAAGTGGAAAAAAAAAGATGAGAAACAAAGAGAAAGGAAAAAATAGGATACAACATAAAAGAAATTAAAGCACAAATAGATGCAAAGTTCTAAATTTTGTTTCAAATATTATTATATAAATAAAATTTTCAACAAAATTAATATTTTTATTATTACAAGAGAAAGAAAATAGAATAAGATCTATAATCAGTGGTTTGCTTTGTTGTCATCTTCAAAAAAAGCTTTCTATAGGATGGCAAAGGCAGAAAATTGAGTTGAGAGTTTATAGACCATCTTTGAAATAAAAATAAAAAACTGGTTTCATTATACTGAATATGTCTATTCTGAATATGTGACTGAATATGCATTTTCTATTGTTATTAAGTTGCGTACAAATATATGTAGATACAATGTAAAATCCAGTCAAGAGCTGGAAAAAAAAAAAAGCATTGAGAGAATCTACAAGTGACTATCAGAATTGAATCCATGCTCTTCTGAGATGAATGAAAACTTCAGAGACTACCATATTTTCTGCACTATAGTCTGCACCTGTATATAACACACACTCCTATAAATTCAACTATATGGACATAACTGGTACAATGCTGGTGACCAGTTTTTGTGAAGCTATGTTCCCCTAACCCTGGCCACTCAAGGTTCGAAGACACAATTCATATATAACCCACACCCTACATATTTTGATAAAAGTAATATTATTCTTAAAAAGTTAAAAACATTAAACTACACAATTCATTGGTTTCAAGATTTTAATAAATCAACTAAACAATAAAAAAAAGAAAAACAAGTATAATACCAGTGGAACTGGTTTTAATAGTAAAAATAATATATATTAAGGTCTAGCATACAGCTTTATTCACAATAATTGGAAATGGGATACACTTTGAAATAATAAAAAAAAACAAGTAATCTTTTAGAAATACAAAAAACAAATTTTAAAACTAAATACAAGTTTATAAAATATTAAATAAAATAACAATATTTGGAAACATCCATTAAGGACATTCCATAATAATTTGTCTAACTATAAATATTACAAATACTATAAAGGATTTTGTTGCATAGAAAGACTGAATAATCATCTCTACACCTATTATTGAAACATGGATTCATCTATCCACTATGAGTAGTGGAATATGCTCATGGAACAGGGGCAAAATATTGGTTGCAAAGGCATAGCACTTTACAGTTACATGCTTGTTGCACAAACCTACTGCATTCTCAATCCATGTTCTCATGTGATTAAAACCTTCTTCACTCAAACCTTTGTTTCCAGTATTTTCCTTACAAGTCTTACTAACCAGTAACTACGAGCATTATACAAACTTTATAACAGACTTTTAATTTTATTTAAAAATAAAACGGTATTGAGCACACATGAACAATACATACAGTATAAGCTTTCAAGTATCAGTTTATTTAAATTTTTTATGAAAATTATTCTGTAATTATTAAAAATGTTACCAATATACAGATTACGTCTATATACAAAGACAACATATGCAAAAATATTTGAAACAAATCTCCAACTTTCTGTTTACAAAAAGTTTATTTTTCATTCTAATTTTGTTGGTTACCAAGGTTCAAGTTTGGAGAGGATCTACATTGAATTTTACTGATTTTGAGTTACACATTTTTAAATTAAAAATTTTATATAATTTGTTTTTTTTTTCAAATTTATTTACAAAAACTAATAGATGAATATAACAAACATCAAAATTATTCATAGATTCACTACATACAAGGATGTATTAGTTAATATGAAATCCTACAAAGGGAAATAAGTATTTCTCTCTCCAATACAAAGAGCATCACACTGTGAAAGAAGTATAGATGCAAAAAAAGGGAATAATAATGGTAAGAGGATCAAATAAAACAATGAGCATCGAAGAATATAAATATTGTTTACAAAATGAAAGTACTTTGCATTCTGAAATAGATATAAACAAGTAAAGATCAGATTCTGATGATCTTTAATCTAATTAATCAAACTGCAAAAAAAAAAAAAAAAAAAATACTCATGAGTTCAAGAACAGAAATGTGTTTGAGTAATAAAATATAAATATTCTTATTGAATTGCTACATTACACCTATACAGTGTTACACACAGACCTTTGGCGAGGGTGTTAAGGTTTCATGGTCATTAAGTGTGCATGAATCTTCAAGATTAGGGCAAACTAGAAGGTACTCCATAGTCTATAATTGCCTGCACTGACAGTTGGGATCATTATCAATGACATATCCCTATTTCTGAAGGTTGGCTCTACAGCAACCAAGACAGTACCAGAAGGGCCAGACACTGGAGCCAGAGAGGAGGGATTCTGTAGGGCTGAGAGAAAGCCTGTGTTCCACATTGTTAAGGTGGCTACACCACAGGGACAGATACTGACTCGGAGCTCTGTTCAGTTATTCAATTGAATATAGAAAGCTGTGCCTAGACTTTAGCTGCTTTGTTATTGCTTCACAGCCATGGAGTGGATGACAAGGGTAAGTTTCCTCAAATTGAGAATGGATTGTCCTACTAATGTAAGAGAGAGTAATGCCAGTGACTGATCTGCAAGAGCCATTTAGAGCAGGATTGATTTTCTTTGCATGTGATGATCTACTCCAGAATGGTGAGGCATATTCTGCTGTGGAGTAACAAAGGGCTAGGGCTGTTGTGCAGATTGTACAGGCATGGGCACCCCATTTGGTGTTAGCCAGCTTCTTTATTATGCTGTTTCTTGATCCGACCTTGGCTTTAATCTTTGCAATGTTACCTTTATATGTAAGGGACCAGTCTCGAGTGACCCCAGGGTAGACAGGCTTGGAAGTGTACTCTAACCAAAGAACTACTGAAGGAGTGTTCATGTTGCAGTCCCTATCAGAGGAGTTCTCTCATTTGCCAATCCTTCCCTCACATTATATTTACACTACTGACTTTATCTGCCAGACTTCTATCATCATGATTTCCTGATACCCCAATGTCAATGAGGCTCCAAGTCACAAACACAAGTCCTCTTCAAGACCAGCTTTGAGCATTATCTAACCTAAGATTGAAGGTCTCGCTGGCACCAAGCAAGATCTCATGGCAGACTTCTGTATCCAACACAGATGTTACATCCTGTGCCTTCATGAGACACACCATGGTCATACCCATATTCACCTACAAATTCTTGGCATGACCTCATAACCAGTATAGAAGTGCGATCTTCATCCATGATAGTCTCTCAGCTAACAAGTCATCCATGACAGGCACAAATGACATAGAAGTTCTCTCCATCAACATCATAGGAATATCAGTGACCTCTATCTATAAACCACTAATGACAATATTCAACATTCAGCCTGATGTAAACAATGGCCACATCAATGTAGTCATAGGTGACTTTAATGCTGAAACTAACAAAGATGGTGATCTTCTAGAGAACTGGTCTGACACAAATCAACTGTCACTCATTAACAATGCAAGGTGCAAGATAAAATATAAATGTATCAGATTTATACTACTAAAGAGATGAGTGGTGGTCCCAACAATTATACTACAGGATGTGCAGTCTTGTACAGTTAATAGTTATATAGAAAATTAAAATATAAAAAAATATGCAATTCTTAGTATCACCTATCAAAATTCCATTAAAAGAGAGGAAAAATAGATATTTTTAATATCTTTGATTCTTATATCTAATTTCATCAATATTTAATTAAATTGATGAATTATGACAGAATTTTCTCTTCTAAACTGGTTAAATTCCAAGATTTTGTTTGTAAGCCCAAATATTAAGTACATATTAAAAGTTATTTATATCATTAATTTTCCATTTCAGATACTTCCTTCCTTTCAAGAAGGAAAATAATGAAGATCTGTCCCTACAATTATTATTTCAACTTTTTCAGTTGATATTTAAAAGTCTATTCTAATTATTTGTACATTTCTTGTTGATTTCTTTCTAATACATTCTTGCATTATTGCTCAATTACACCTTATGAACTTTTGACCTTAATCTGAACAATTTACACTGCAACCACTTACCTAATAGGTAAAGAATATTAAAGCCTAATTTCTAACTATTATATTTTTTTACAACTGTAAAAATTTAACAATACTTCAAAAAGTAGCAGATAGTTAAGCAAAAAAGAATTTCTTAAACAATAGTGACTATTTTTAAAGGAGATAAATACCAAGATCCGACATCTACATCATATATGTGAAACCCACAGATAACCACAAACAACACTGTAACACAACAGACAACCACAACTATTTTGTATTTACAGATTGATACTGAGCAGATACAATGTCATCCATTGTATAGTTGAACTTCCAAATTGGTACAATGTTCAAAATTTGAAGTTCATAACTTGAACATTTTTAAGTAGAAAAGCATCTTTATAACAATGTAGGCGCAAGCATGAAAATGAGCCATAAGTAAAACCTAACAAAATATATTAGAAATTTTGAAAAAAAAAAAAAAAAAAAAAAAATAAATGTACTGACCTCAAAATCTTAATGTTTTCATATTTTCTTAATGAAGATCTATTGAGGAATTCTTAAACGAATAAAGCTACATTAAATTTAAGAAAAGTTATGTAAATTAACGTTTACTTACATTTTAAGATAATTTTGGGGGGGTTTCTGTAATGGGATTGGTTAGGCTAATACTAATCAGCATAACCATATCACTATATAGGCAGAACTCAAGATAGACTGTGGAGAGCGAGAAAGTCACTTGCAATCACTACTACAATTGTGTGTATATCAACCTCATAACAAAATGGCATCACCGAACAAAACTATGTTGGATTTGGAAAACCCTGAAGAGGTTATTATCTGGTTAAAGTGTTTTGAGACAATGGCCAGAATGATGAAATTAGCAGATGACCAAAAGCAGAAACAAATCACGGATTTATTTATAGCCACTGCGGGATGTAAAACCATTAAGTAAGTGTCCGTAATGTCTTACCTTGAGGAAATTGAAACTTTAAAGACATTAAGGAAATAATTTTAAAGAGATCCAACCAAAAAAAAGATTGATCATTGCTGAAAGGACCAAATTTCTAGCGTTAAGACAAGAGTCTGGAGAAACTATTAGGAAATCTCTCAGTAGACTAAGAGATACTAGTAGGTATTGTGACTTTAATGAACTTGGACGAAATGGAATGACAATAGAGGAGGAATTGATTCAGCTTCGACTGGTGAAAGGATTATACGATACTACACAAAGACTTAAAACTTTGGAGAGGTTGCAATCCAATAATATGAATTTGGAAGCGTGTATTGAATTTATACAGCTGGACAAGTTGATTGAAAAATATAATATAAAAAAAGCCAAGAAGAAATGATAGAAATATGTGCCATTAAGTAAAAAACAAAATCAAAATGCAAGTATTGCATTTATGAACATGAGCCAAAAAGAGAAAAATGTCCCACATGGGGAAAGATATGTGATAATTGCAGAAAAAAAGAGTCATTTTAAAGCCATGTGTAAATGGCAAAGCAACAATGTAAAAAATGTGGAAATAGTACAGGACGGAAGAAAAAAAATCAAATGTTTTTATGATAGAAAAGAAAAACAAAAGGAATACGTTCAAGAGTGTAAAGTTGACTGGTATAAATTTAAAAATGCAAGTCAACACAGGAAGCGAGATAACTCTCATTCCTAGAAATTTTGGGGAAAAATTAAGGAGACCAAAGTTAAGAAGAAGCCCAGTAAAACTAAAACAATTCAATGGAACCTGTATCAAAATGTTAGGTTTTTTTCAAGGGACATTTGAAACAGTGAAAAGATGTGCAACAATCACCATCATAGTAGTGGATTGTATAAAAAGTCATGGCTTAATAGGTACTTAGTGAATGTTGATAGTACACAATTAGTGAATGCTGTCAATATTAGAAGTTTTGAAAAAGGAACATTAAAAAATTATGAAGCAAGCATTCAGCTAAAAAGAAATGTTACACCATCATATTTTCAAAGTTGTAGGCTTCCCATACATATAAAACCGATGGTGATTGAGAAGCTGAACAAAATGGTAGAAGAAGGAATACTTGAACATGTTGAATCAGGAGGCAGTAAATGGGCATCCTCTACTGTAGTCATAAGGAAACCTAATGGTGATGCTAAAGTGTGTGGTAGGGGTGAATCACAAAATTTGTTCAGATTCATATCCTATTCCAACTGTAGAAAACATATTGCATTCCTTTGCAGGAATAAAATATTTTCCTAAATTCGATTTAAAAAATGCATACAACCAAATCCAAATAGATGACAAATTCGAAGAAATTATGACAATAAACTCACCCACAGGCTTATTGCAGTGAACTCACTTATTATTTGGAGTTAAGACAGCAAGTTCAATTTTTCAGAGAGCCATGGAAAATCTACTAGAAGGAAAAGTAAATATAATAATATACCAGGATGATATTGGGTTGAGTGTCCGTACAGAGGAAGAATTAAAACAGAAAACTAAAATGGTAATGAGTATACTCAGAGATGCAGGAATGACTTTAAATGAGGATAAATGTATATTCAATTTCAAAAAAATAATGTTTTTGGGTTATCAAATCTCAGAGGAGAGTACTTCAGACTCAAGGTTGATACAGAATATATTGAATGTTTTGCTTCCAAGTAATAAGAAAGAGTTGGAATCATTTCTTGGATTAGCTAATTTCTATAGCAAGTTCTTATCAAAATATTCAGAAAGAATTAAGCCTTTTGATGATTTACGAAAGAAAAATAAGGAGTTTCAGTGGACTAATATTCACCAAAATTCTTAGTTAAATTGAAGTTAGCATTATCCAAGAAAACAGTTGTCAAGATTTTTGACCCTAAAAAAGATGTCACCTTAACAAATGCGAGTGGACAGTCTGTATCAGCAATTTTGTCACAAGAAGGATGCCCGGTGATGTATCTTTCCAGGAAGTTAATGCCAGCTGAAAAGAACTATTCAAATATTGAAAAGGAAGTGTTGGCTATAGCATGGAGCATGACCAGAGCAAGAGAATTTTATTAGGGAAAATGTTTTTGCTCAGATTGGATCATAAACCACTAGAATTTATATTCATCCCAGAAAAGAATTGCCTCAAGGATACTAAGATGGGCAATGAAGTTGATGGTTTTTGACTACGAAATAGAATATGTGAAAGGAAACACTTAGATGCACTATCATGACTACAGTTTGAGGAGGGACAACATGCGAAAAATGAGAAAGTGGAAGGTAGAATTTTACATTGGGTGGAGACTGATGTATTGCCCATTAATAGACTCATGATGGAGACTCTACAAGATCCAGTATTGAATAGGATTGTAGAGAGAATAAGGAACAACAAATAGAATGATTGTTCTAAAGCGGAAAGACCATACAAAGAGATCGGACATAAATTGACAATAGAGAATGGCGTAGTTTGCAACAGAGATCTGGTGGTACCACCAGAAAGTTGTAAAAGACAGGTAATCAAAAGCATGTATGATCATGTGCAAAATTGGAAGCCTGGTGGCCTGGTCATACTTGTGACATGGAAATGTACTTAAATAAATATCCTAAATGTGCAGAGATAAAAAATTTTTCGACAGAACACTACACATTCATGGCCAAAGGAAACTGAACCCTGATCCAGAATTCACATGGACCATTCACATGTGAATGGTATAGAATTGTGTCCGATATTGGTGGATGCGTTTTCAGCATGGCCTGAAGTTTTTAGGGTTCAGGATAGAAAATCAGATACAGTACAACAAATTTTACAAATAGTCTTTGACAGGAATGGCATACCAAGGACATTGGTAACAAATAATGCTCAAGAGTTTTGTGACAAAAACTTGCATTCATGGTTAAGAAACATTGGATGCATACCGTATAAAACCCCTCCTTATCATCTGCAATCAAATGGAATAGTGGAGTGAATGGTGCAAACTATAAAAATGGGATTAAAAACATTCTCCTCACTGCATGAAAGAATCAAAAATTTTCCTACCAAGATTGTTAAGTTATCAGACAATACCTCATGCTGGAAGATAAATTAGAGCACCATTAACAATGTCATACTCAACAAATGAGAAGATATGGTACAAAAGAAATGGAGAAGAGGAGCCAGGAAAAGTAAGATTTGTAATGCAGAAGGACAGAATTCAACGTTGGTTTCCAAGAATGGTAGAGGTCTATTGGCGCATGCTGACCAACTAATATCGTGCCAAAACCATGAAGACTCAGAAACTGAAGATACTGAGGAGTTAAATGAGGATAGTCTATCTCGAGTTCTGCCTATATAGTGGTATGGTTATGCTAATTAGTATTAAAAAATGATTGACCAGCAAAATTTATTTTAAGTGGCTGGTACTGAACATGTAAACAGAAAGTATTAGAACAAGATAATAGTTCAGAAGAGACAATGAGTGCTCAAGGAATCGGAGAACGAAACAGTGGATATTGAAGAAGAAAGAAGTAGGTTGAGATCTACTATAATGAGAAATCCTCTTGAAACCAGTGAAAGGGGAGGGGTTATAGGAGAAGCAATAAGTCAACTAAAAGGTTCCAAGAGGTGTAGTAGGATTGGTTAGGCTAATACTAAATAGCATAACCATACCACTATATAGGCAGAACTCGAGAGACTGTGGAGAGCAAGAAAGTCACCTGTGATGACTACTACAAATGTCAACTTTATAACAGCTTCTAATAATTAAAATGTTATTAAATTTAAGAGAAAAAGGAAGTTTCTTATTTTAACAAGTAGTTTTGTAGCACAGCTGCAATTTTTATGGTCATTTAGACATTGTCATAATTCTTGGGGAGTTTAGCTGTTGACAACTTATATCAAACAGATCAGATCAGTTTTAATTACATCTTAATTATATCATTACAGCCTAATAAACAACTAAGAAATATTCCATAGATTTATGGAAAACAAAGAAATTAGAAACTATTGAAAATAACTGGATATTCATTTTTTTAAGACTTTGATCTGAATAGTGTGAAAATGTTTCTGAAACATGATTATTTCTCAATTTATTTCTAGAATAGTTATTTCATGTAATACGACAATTTTCTTCAAAGAAATTAATAAAACATTTTTGGTTTCTAGAAATTTGTATCTTTTAGTAGCTAACAGAAAAATGATCACCTTAGCCAGTCAATTCCACAAACTGATGACAAACTGAATCAATTTATTAAAAAAATTTACCAGAAAATAATAGGCCCTTTATTAACTTAAATGTTTAAGCTTTAATTTAAAAAATAGTTAAATCTGTTTGATATGTAAAGATTAGTATGGTTCTCAAAACAGAAACATGATAGTGTAAAGTCATTGATTTATGGGAACAGAACATTGGAAATTGAAAAAGTTGAACAGAGATCAAACAATAAAAAACAATTGAAAACAAAAAGAAAAAAAACAGACTCTACGAATATCACAAAGAGATGTAAAAAAAAAATAAAATAAAAGGGTAATAAGCAAGAAAAATGACTGACCAGCAAAATTTATTTTAAGTGGCTGGTACTGAACCTGTAAACAGAAAGATGAAGAATATTAAAAACATTGGCTGAAGACATGAAAGCAACCAAACTGCCACCATTAAGTAAACATTACAAACAGAAACATGAGCTAAACAAATCTCATGAAAACTGATTTCTCAACAGTAATTTTTAGTGATGGATACAGAACTACATTGGATTGACATGTGGGCTAGAGTTCGGATGAAGGCATCCAAACTCTAGCCCACATAGAAATAGCCAACCAGCATAACTTAAAAGACAATAGTGGGAGATGGAATAATGATTTGGGTTAGTATTATTTCAGGTCTCTTCAAAGTTGATGATAGAATAATTCCCTGCATTCATCTTGAACTAAGTTCTCTGGCAAGAACTGGTACAGTTCAGAAGCATGAAATGTTAAGCTAAAAAGCATATTTGTGCACAGCCATGCTCCTTCACATTCTACAAAGTTGACTATTACCTCCAAAAAAGGTTTCAAAGACAGTAAATTAATCGAAAGAGCTGCTGCCTCTGCAGATATTAATCCAATAAAAAAACATATGCTTCATTATTAAAAGAGATGTATATGATTGGAAAACAATATTCAAGCAAAGATCTCTGAAAAACAATAAAAACTGCTATAAATTAGACTAACCCAGAAACAGTAGAAAAGTTAACAAAATCAATGTCAAGGAACCTATAATAACTTGATAAAATTTATTCAGCTATATGGGATGTTGTCTTAATCAAATTATGTTTTTATGGCTTATATCTTTCAGATACATTTATAAATAAAAATTTATATTACATGTAGTTGGTTTGTATAATAAAATCTGAAGCTCTACAAAAAGTTATCAATATTTTTAATAAGGATAGATATAAGCTGAAGCCAAACAAGTATATCCTAAAATTGTATCATCAGTTGGTTAATACCAGAGTAGGGAGACCACAGTTGTTTTCCCTTGGGTTGAGCTCATGGGAGTTTGGCCCCTTTAGAGTAGAGAACTCTTCTGTCCCTTTTAGTTCTTGCTTATGTTTTTTGGAGGAACAGCCTCTTTACCTTCCTAACCACCAGAGTATCCACACACGTGGAAACTGGTCAATATGTGCACAGCCTAGCAAAAAAAGAAAAAGAAAAAAAAAGTAATTTCTATTCACTTATCTGCGGACTATCAAAGGCCATATAGCTGATATGTTATTTTTTTGTTCTCATTCTGTAAGCCTCCTCGTTCCTTTGGGACAATATGAACAATCATTTGTTTTGGGACATATGTAAATCTTTTTAATATATGTATGTAATTTGTTGCCTTATTAAATGTTTTGTTTGTTATGCTTGCATATTTCATCTTTCTGTATTCACATTCAGTGTTAGTGTATCAATGGCTACACTAATGCTAATATTAGTATCGGTGTGCTACTGGAAGGCTAAAACATGTTATTCTTCCTAACACAAAATAGTCGGTAAACTGTGTGGCCGATAACTTATGCTAATACCAGTATTATTATGAAAATATGTATTATATTGTATATATTATCTGTCAATGATAAAATAAAGTTTGAAAAATGTTGTACAAAGATTTATTGCAGCATAATGATTAATGGCTGGGTAGACTAATTGAGACATTACTTGAGAATAATCAATGTTATACAACATACTGAAAATATTCAAGTGTTGAAGCTTGTTTTCACCAACTTGGTTATGTGAGTTACTTTAATGTGTAGCTCCCACATCAGTGAAAAACATACTGGATCATATAATGAAAGTGTTCTATTTTCAAACAAATTGTTATGGGCAATGAAACATGCAAGAAATATAAAAGATCATGTGATAAATGAAGTGAACTACCACTAACCATAAAGATCAGCCTTAGCCCAAAGGTAGGATGAAAAGAGAATCCTTTACAATTAATTTCTTCCAGAGAATGAAACAATTGGTTCAGACAAATACTGCTTTTAATTAAACAAATCAAAGGCAAAAGTCAATGAAAATCATGCTTCCAGAATTATTTAATAGAAAAAGGATAATATTCTATCATAATATTCTATTAATGCTATACCATATGTTTCTTTGTCAACCAAGAAAAAAATATTAGAGTTTGGCTGGGAAGTTTTCACTCAGCCACCATCTTCACCAAATATTGCACTTTTGAATTACCATTTACTTCAGTCATCTTAATTTCAATTCTTTGGAAGACTGCAAGTCATCTATAGTAATAATTTACTTAGAAAAGTTCAGGATAGAATTATGAAATTGTCTGAAAGATGGCAGAATATAGTAAAAAAATGTTTTATTTTTAACTAACTGATGAAACTTCTTAGCTGTTCAATATAAGTCAAAATATTGTGATTAAAATAAGATAAAATATCAATTTCAGAAATTCAATGTCCTTTCTGACAAACCAAGATACAAGATAATTGGAAAATAAATTTAAAAATAAATGAAAAGTCAATTTTTGGGCAAGTTTTCATTTATATGTGCATAAAATAAAATCCCCATCCCAGTAATGAAAAAATACTTTTATTTTTAAATGATGTAAAATATTAGGACATGATGGAAAATTTATAGCATAATGCTAAATATTTTAATATAACTTTTTTTTTTTAATGATGTCAAACCAGAATTTTCATTATTTGAGGAAATTTCACATTACATTAACTTTCTTCATTTAAATCTTTTAAACGTTTGACTCATTACATTGATGCACAACTAAATTTAACTTTTTCTCTATAAATAATAACTGTGTAATTAGTCAAATTTATATTACAAGTAAATGCTGAATTATCAAACATTAAAATATTTTTAAAGACCTCTTGGTCAAGCTGAGAACTTTTCACCACTGCCTCATATATAAACAACTTTCTATAGTTTTATTTTAGGAAATTAAAAAATACTGATAATAATAGAATGCAATGAAAATGATTGAAAAATATTGACTAGCTGACAAATACTTAAATACAAACTTATAAAATTAATTTTTATTGAAAATTAATCACTGCTAGCATCAGATTATATCAGACAGAAGCAAACAAAAAGAAAATATGATTTCAACAAAACTAAAACAATTTATAAAAAAATGTACATATTTTCATGTTTTCAATTGTTTTTAAATAATCCTTCATAACAGCCTAAGGACAATGACAAAGAGAACGATACTACTACTATCACAAGTTCAATGAAAAGATAATTATCATTAAGTTCAATTTCAATCTTTTTTTTAAGTCCAAAAACATTTCACAAAGTGGTTGGTTGTTTTTAGGACAAGACAAATTTATTGCACATTCAATTTAAGGGAGAAAGATTATTAATATAAATAATTTTGCAGTTTTTATATTTAAACCCCTTAATTACAGATCTCCAACTACCAGAACCATTAAGTCTGGTGAACAAAACCTTTTTTATCCACTTCTAACTTGTAAATGAAACAAAGAAATATATACATTACAGCAACCATAAACAGAGAAAAAAATTCAACAACATACATTTCATTGTATGTACAAATTATTTAGGTTAGGATTATCAGCTTTTTTCTAAGGAATAAATTATCTGTGAAAGAATATACATTCGAGAAAGAATATATATTATATCTTGTCTACCCAAACTTTAGCACTGCACTGTATACAAGACAATAAAGTAAATTTAAGCAAGAAACTTTTGATATTCTTAAAAAAAAAAAAAAAAAAAATCAAACATTTTTCTTTTTCATTTCATCTCCTTTCAAGCTCTGTTTGGATCCATATTGTCTAAAAATTGCTAAATAAGCAACCACTGTGTGATGTATTATCAAACACTGGGAAGTCACCATGGCATCAACAGAAGAAACATTAGTAGCAGTAACAGCAGCAGTAAGGATTACAGTGGTGTAATATATGGAGGTCTAAATGTATGAAGCACAGTTTATTTCAATGATAATGCAGACAATGAAAAGATGGGGAATATGAAAAGTGAGGACAAAAGAGACATACAAAAATAATGGATAAAATTAAAGAGAAATAAGAAAGTGAACAGTGAAAAAGAAAGCAAAGACAAGCAAAAAATAGGGAGAGACGATGAAAATAAAAAAGAAAAATGAGCAGAAAATAATAGTATGTAATGTTTCCATAAAATCTTTGAAAACAAAATAGGTATAAAGTTAAATAAAAGAAAAATTATAATGAAAAAGAAAATACAAAAGAGAGGAATGAAGGAAGAAGAATAAAAACAAAACAGACAAAAAATAACATTTAAAATTAGAAGCTATAAAAACTAGTGAATTTAACCTGAAATTTAATATCTATAGTTTTGAAAAATCAGAAACCTTGTTGAGACCAGTTGATAGCAATATACACTATTATATAAGATTTTGGATCTTTTTAATGAGAGAAAGGTAACAATAGTAACAGTAGGAAAGTCACATAATAGCTTGATAGCCAACTTGCCTTGTAACATACATATCAATTGGCTATTGTGTCACATATATATATATATATATATATATATTGCAGAAAAGCAAATACAAAAAATTAAATGATATAAATAGTAAAGATATAAAAGAAAAAAGAGATGGCAAAATCTGAATGAAAATGCAATAGTATTTTGGCTTAGATTTTCATCTTAAGAACAAAATGTGCCACATGCAACAATCTAAATGAAGAGGACCTAGTACATTTCTGAATATGAGAACAATGATGATAAAAATATTTGATGAGAATACTGGGATTTGGTGTTTTCTTCTCAGCATCAAGGCAAAGTATATTGATAAGGACAACAAAAGTAACCATAATGGAAAACAAGGGATGGGAGACCATTTGTTAAACAATCAAAGGTAGTAGCAAGCATCTTTGCATCCTAGTCATTTGTCTAACAGTAGAATGATTGACTTAACTGCTTGTTCATATTACATTCATCTAAAGATATAGAATTCTTAAAATTAAAAATATTATTGCTCTAAATATGTATGAATTAAGTACATTTATGAATAGGTGAAAAATGGAAAAATTGGTGCTAAAATTGAACAAGTTTTAATGAATCATAAATTGTAAATCTGCATTAAAACAAAATGGTACGGTTCTTATATTGAAAAAAAAAAAATAAGTGTGTATATACATACATATAAAATAAAAAAATCTATAAAGAAAAATAATGTGTAAAATTTTAAATCCCCTATTTCTGTAGCTATCTTTAAATATTGAATTTTGAACTCTGTGGTTTCAATATTACTCCTATTCTTAAGAGATGTTATGAAAATCCCAAAGAAAAGCTACAACCCCCCCACAAAAAAACAGTGGAAGCAGAAAGTATTCACAGTTGCAATGTAACAGCTGAAGAGAAGGGAGACGGTACTGCTGTGGTGCCAGCAAAATATGCAAGAACATCTATAAGCACAAGCAAAATATTTTACTGGGATTAATGGACACTTCTGGTTTACAATTTTCACTAAAATTAAAATTTATTCTTTCGAACTTCACACAAGACTGTAAATTTAAATGTATATAAAAATAATTATTAGCGATGGTTCTGAGTTAACATTCAAAAATCAGTCATTAAATGTGTACTTAATTCTAAAAAATGTTTCAATATAAGCTGAAAATTTAATATAAAATTTATATTTTTTATATGGTCACTATTGATTAGAAAAATATTTTGATTAAACGCTATACATGCAATCTCCTTTTTTATAATTTTAAAAAAGTAAAAAATAGTATTTTTTTTTTATATATATATATATATATATATATATATATATATATATATATATATATATATATACACACACACAAATATAAAATATTATTCATTACATGACTACTATTCAAACAAATTCTGTTACCTGAGCCATATAAGAAACAACAATATTACAAACATACACACTTGATAAGTAAATACAATTATAGAAAACAGAAAAACTAATTTTGATAATTACATGAAGCATGCATTTACCTGTTTTTTTTTTTTTTCTATAAATATATTTTCTATGAATTAGTGTTGCTATTTCAAATTACAGTATATACCCTCTAACTCTTCCTTGGGTGTTTATCATTCAATAACCTTTTGGAATATTGAAGGAAAAACTATTTGACACACATGGATGAGTAAGGTAATTTTGTCCTCATTTCTGATATGTCTAGTGTTCTTCTTGGAAAACTTTGAAACTCATGTCAATTCTTCCTCACAATACCTATCTGTCCCTCCACTGGTGTATATTTCTGCACTATTTTTGTAAATTCGTAGATCCTCACCATGGATAAAGAAATAAGCAATAAACTTGATTTCCTGGATGTATTGATAACTAATACACATGTAAAACTTTACTTCATATAGAATATAAAAAGGAAACCATCTTTTATCTACAACAGTGTGTTTAACCTAGGTAACTCCATGAGTACCTGTCTATATTTCTGAGATGAGGTATTATGTACACTATTTACATTATTCGTACTATTGTCCTTATCTTTGTTGCCATGTTTATTGTACATATATTAAGATAAGGCTTCAAGAACACCAGAAAGCTGTAACATGATGAGAAGTAGAAAAATCAGGCATGGCTAACCACATATGGAAAGAAAAGGGAGATCACCACCCTCTGTGGGATCAAGTTGAGATCATAGACAAAGAACATCATTGGAAAATTTGTAAACTTAAGGAATCAACACATATGCTAGGCCACAAAAATCTCCTGAGCCGACCAAGCATAGAAATGAATTCAATATGGGAACCAGTAATAAGGAGTGCCAGAGAAAAGCAATAATAACAACAAAAATTGCAATATGAACTCTGGTAAAAAATATGCAATGATAACAGCAAAAATTGTAATATGAGCACTGGTAAAAAATGGTTGCTGAAGACATTAGGTTTATAATACCCAGAAATTCATACACAGATGTCCTCAAGGCACAGTGGATAAAGGCGTTGGTTAGATCCAGTGACAGTACACAAAGAGTGAGAATTCAATACGTGGTTAAGACAGGGGAATTAACAGGAGATAACTGACATCCATTCGACATGGCATGTGGATCTAGAACAGTCTACCACAGTGAGCGAAATAAAGGGTTCAGTTTGACATTCCAACCAACTGAAGAAGGCTGGAGCATACATGGGCCGAAACATTGTGATAAACATGTCGACAAAGATGAGGACAATAGTCTGAATAATGTAAATAGTGTAACTCCATGAGATCGCTAAAGAAAAAGTGCATAACATAATGAAAAAGATGCCAAACTTGACAAAAATGAAATTTTATCACCTAAATGTTTATGTTATTATTAAGAGGAAAGACTAAAGTTTGTTTTTTTTTTAATTATTTTTTAAAATTTTTTCCTTCTTTTTAGAACATTCTAAATTTTGATTTAAAAAACCCTGTTTCTCTTTGGATCACCAGAACTAGTAAACTAACATACAATTTTTAGCACATTTTTTTTTTTTTGTATGACAGACATTAATATTGAAAATCTTGCAAAAATAAAATTAATTGTCAGATGATAATAAAACTTTCAAAAACTATTCACAGATGATGGAAATGTTTTTATTAAAGTCATGGCAGAATTATTTTTTTTTATATTTATTATCCCCACCCATAATTAATTTTATGAAAACTCTAGAAATTCAATCGAATACAGTTTAGTGATTACAATAGTTAAAAGCACAAGGCTTTGAGGAAAGAAAATCATGTTTTTTTTTTTTTTTTTTTTAATTGGACCCCTCACCTGAAAATCAGCTCTGAATTGTTACATACAAAACTCAATAAAACAAAGATATTATTTAATTTCAAATGCTTTTAGTTGTTTTTATATGGACAATATTTTCTGAAAGTAAGAGAATTTTTTGATGAAAAATGAATTTTTAATACAATTATTTGTTATTTCTTTAATTATAATAGATTTTTACATTTAAGTTGTTAAAATATTATAAAATTAGTTAAAAGCCACATCCACTTTCGTAAATGTCCTTATGAGATCTTTTTTTACCACATTGTAAATTGTATCGTTTTGACTAATCAGAAGACCCACAGTAGTTAAGAAATGTAATTTTGTGTTTATCATCGGGATGTAATTATAAAGTACGGAAGACCAACCAAAATGCAATTAAGTTGCGTTATTGGAGTTAAGCATTGTTATATGATCTCATTTTTATTAATCTCAGCTATGACATTTTTCCATAAATGAAATATCAAAATTAATAAAATGAATGGAAATACAAATAACACAGTAAAATGTAATAAATGTACATAAAATTATAGTATTTTATGTACACTTCTGATAAAATTTCATAAGAAAGGTACCTATAAATTAATTAGATACCTTTCTTATGAAATTTAATCTCACTCTTAACAGTCTTATTTTAATTTCTTTATAATATATTTTCCATGAAGCATCGTAAACGTAAAGGTGAAAGCTAAGTACAAAAAAAAAAAAAAAAAAAATAGAGCATTGAAAGTTTTCCTTAAAAATATGAGGTAAATAATTTGTCCACTTAAATCTAAATAATTCACTTCTCTCCTTCCTTAGAATAAATTATCCTCACGTAATCCGTCAATACGTCATGAAAATGTCTTTTGTCACCTGTCAAGTGACACGAAAGGTTATGACCCACTTTGTTTAATTTTTAAACTACACCTTTTTGGCACAGAAACTAAATAATGCTGGTTTCAAAATATTTTAAATAAACATTATAATTTCTCATATTCTTAAAATAAGTTTTGAAAAAATTATATTTCTAAAAGAATTTGAAACTGAGATTTTTATTTTTTTATAAAATGGAAAAAAATGGTTGACATGATTATCTGTCAATTTTGCTGACTCAAAAAAAACAAGATTTTTAACGAAGATTTCGGATGTGCTAGGAATGATCAAAAAAATGTAAAAAAATACCTCAAAATACTTTGATCTTTCCTCTTAATAACAAACATTTAGACGATAAAATTTTGTTTTCGTCAAGTTTGGGATCTTTTCATCATGCTATACTCTTCTTTAGCGATCTCATGGGGTACCTAGTTTAATCCAAGCAAATACATCCCATAGTAAGATGATCGACATAAAGGACACCTTTTTATAAGGAAAAACTAAAAACATGCATAACCAGTAGGTGTACAGATTTTGAAAACAATAAGTAACAAGTTCCAGTCATTTTACCTTTCATCAGAGACATGTTGAAGAAGATCCACAGAATCTGCAGTCCATGCAACATTAAAATATTCAAACAATTTTACTTTACATAAATATGGTACCAGAGTTAACCTCCATTAGAAGAAAACATGACTAAAGACTGTGTGTATAATATTCCATGCACTTGTAGCAGAGAATTTAAAATGAGCTAAAAAGTGTTAAGACAAATTCATGCAAAAATTGAAATTATATACAGCTGATCATATATGGAAGAAAAAGGAAATGTACCAAACCCTATATAAGGACATCAAAATAAAAATAACAACTTTGTCGCCATATTTAGAGCAACTTCTTCAGGTTTTGAAGATATGATTGAATGGAATTTGCTAATTTTCCCTCTGAAACATTCATGAATCATCTAATCAGTAAAATATGCAAAAAAAAAAAAAAAAAAAAAAAAACCATAGAGCTTTTGAAGATTTTTCTTTGCTGTGCACCAATAGCCTACGGGTTAGTTAGAATCTCCAACTGCCAAATCAGTTGGCTTTCGGTCCCAGCTTGAAGTGATTGGATGTCTAGCCACAATGTTGAGCTGTGATACAGTGAAACTGTCTGTGGATGACAATATTAGCTCCCTAAAAACTCTAATTAAAAAAAGAACAGACACTAAATTTAAGGTTTCAAATACCTGAGGGTCTGTTGTAATGTTGTCTTTGTTCAAAATAGTCAAGAATTAGGAAGGCTGTAGTTAGAGTATTGAAGGGACAGTGTTGGTAAAGCTTATCTGGTTCATTGGAATTCATTAATTCAATCCCAATATTTTGCTCAAAGAATTGAAATAAAAAAAAAAAAAAAAAAAAAAAACAGTATTTCAAAAGGACGTTTTTCCCCTTGACACCACTATTTTAACTACCTTCACTCCTTGGCAATGTTTATTGTCTTAAAAAAATGTAATAAAATCTAAATATACAATGAAAGTGAATTTATGCAATTTTTTTTGTTTACAATAAAATTAAATACTATTTATTAGATTCTTTATTTACAATTTTATATTTACAACATTCTAAAACCTAATACAATTAAAACTAGTACAATGCAATATTTATCATTTATTGCATTATATAGAAATAAATATGAAATTATTTTTATTAATAAATTTATAAACATTTACTAAATTATTAAAATATGTAAATCAACTATAAGAAAATCCTTATTTACCATTTTATAAAGTTCAAATCAATTGGCAACTGGTCAATGCCAACCATTCTAATAAGCTATATAATATTGTTTATTATTTTGTTGTTAATTTTCAAGAACAAAGAAAATTTATAGATTCATTTTCATATGTTTAGGTTTTATTACAATTCTAATCATTGTTTTTTTAAAACAGTAAACATTGCTGAGGAGTGAAGGTAGTTAAAATAATAAGGGTATCAATGGAAAAATCATCCTTTTGACACTGTTTTTTGGAGGAGTCATGAAGGTCCAAGTTTGTCAAATTGTTAGTTATGATCAAGAAACAGAAAAGAAAATCCAGTAGAACAAATGAGATTTCCATTTACCATTTCTGGAAGATTACCAGATGTGTAGATTCGAAAGAGATGAAAAACAATAGTTTGAAAGAATCAATGTATAAAATTTATAATATGAAATGCTGAATTAAACTTTCAAATATATAAATGATTGTTTTATAGGGTGTACATATTATCAAAGTGACTGATTTGGTGTTGTTTTGCTAATATACAATATGTTTATGGAACTTATAAATGTTAAATAAACACTTTTAATAGATTTTAACTTGCATATAAAAATAAGTCTATAAATTGTCAATTTGCTTAAAACTTATTAAAACTGTTTATTTTTATAAAATATAATTAGAAGGAATGAAATACAAGATATGAGTTCAAAGTAGCAGTTTGTTATTGATAAAAATATTTATACAAAAATATGCAAGAAACCTTCAAGGCAAATCAATTTAGCAGAATAGGCTCACATGAGCAGTTGGTTTAACAGCTGCAAACATACACTAGCATTTACACTAGCATTTACACAGTATCTAAACAAATTCTTAAGCTAAAGTACCCTTTACAATTTTGAAAGAATCAAAATTTTGCTCATAAAAATATTCAAAATGACCCACATAAGAATTTAGTTTAGATACTGTGTGTAAGTTTATTCACAGTATTTTAGCTTTGGAAATGAATGAAAACAAATTTAAAATTCACCCGTTACTAATTAAATTAACAAGATTCTTATGAAAAATTTATCATAATCTAAACTACAAAATATTTAAACATCAGCTACTCTACTTGCAATTAACATAAAAGAGAAAGTATTTTAGAATTCTATCAAACAAGCAAGCTTATCTTTGTTTTTATCACAAAATTGTGTCTAGTATTTTCTTTAAGTGCAATGTAGGTAAAAACTAAAAATTTTTGTCAATGCACTTAATTTAGTGGTGAGTATTAATCACATAGTTTGAATATTATACAGTGAAAATTTCAGATTGAAATTTAGCTAATAACTGTCATGCTACAGATTTATTGAGCTACCCTTATGTTATATTTGGTAAGAAATTTAAAATGAAACTTTTTTTTGTTCAAAAGTATATACTATTTTTTTTTTTTGCTTTTATATTTAATATCTTTCCTGCCAATCTATCTTGGATGGTACACTACTTTTCCACTGAGCTAGTCCAGTGATTTAACTCAGAAAACCACAGAATGAGACTAATTTAGTAGCAAAAATATTATTTGTAAGGTTGTATGCTGATCCTCTTTTATAAAATCTGTATAAATACACATGATGGCCAGAGAATTGTCTCTTGAGGCTGCTGACTACACCTTCATCTTTTATTGCTCCCCACTCTTCCCAAGGCCGCAGTATATTAGACACAATAACTGATAGTATAGGAAATGCACTTTCTCTCTGTTCATCTGTGAACATCTTTGTTTTCAGTGACTTTAATGCTCAAAACAACATGTGGCTGAAACATTCTAAAGGTACTGATGTTACCGACATGAAATTTTTCCATTGCCCAATCCCTTAGTCAAATCATGGACTTCCCTACTCATTTCCCTAGCCAAACTGAGCAACAGGCTTCTCTACTGGATCTATTTCTTACCTCCTCTCCTCGCTCTTAGTGAGTTTCATAATACTGCCCTCTTGGTTACTCGGACCACTCTCTGGTAGCTATTGATATCTCCTTCCAAGTGTCCATTAAACAGGAACTCTCTATCCATAAGACCTCTTTTTGGCACCAGCATGCTGATTGGAACTCATTCTGGGATTTTCTTTGTGATGCCTATTGGACTGACATTTTCAACTTCCCAATTGAAAATTGTACCAATGAGGTATTTTCTTGGGTCAAAGCTGGCATGGACGCTTTCATCCCTTCTCAGAAATACCAGGTAAAACTGTAATCCTCTCCATGGTTCACACCAGCCACCATAGCACACAGGAACCACTATTTCTAGCTATACAAGTGGGACAGCTCTCATCATAACAGGTGCCTATTTGCTACTGCTTGTAACAAATGTAAGAGAGTCCTCAAAGAAGTTAATCCCCTGTTTGCTGAGAGAGTAAGGCACTGCATAGCCTCTAAAAACTTTGGCTCTGGTGATTACTAGCATCTCTATAATAGGGTACTAAATAAGTGCAAGGTCTCTATTCCCATCTCATCTGGAGTATCCCTGCCTAACTTACCATTGATTCTCTGTTGAGTGATATGTATATAACCCCTTCCACAATTTCTGTTCTCATCTTTAACCTAGATCACCACAAACCATGTGGACTAATAGTATCTCTGTAATAGTCATTAAGAGGGGTGCTCCCAAACTGGCCGCTATTCTCTCTAAACTGTATAATAAATGCCTCACTGCCCCCTGCAAGTCATCATCTGTTGTTCTAGTTTTTAAGAACTCTGATGAACAGTCCAACACTTCCAACTATCAGCCTGTTAGTCTTCTACCTCATTTTGGGAAACTCCTAGAGGACTTAATCAATGCTGAATTGGTTCAGCATCTTTCATTGCTGGGCTTTTTCTCAGACAAGCAATATGGCTTTCGTTTCTCCAGATCAACTGCTGATGTACTGACAATAATTGTGGAAAGAGTCTATCATGCTCTAGATAAAAACAGTGTAGCATTGGACATCTTGAATGCCTTTGACAAGGTCTGGCATTCAGGTCATCACCACAAGCAAAAAAATTACTATCTCCAGGTACAGTCATTCCTATCAAATCATGAAATGAAAGTTATCCTGAACAGCCACTCATGTAGATCCTTTCATACTAATGCAGGTGGTCTCCCAAGGTTCCATCCTTGGTTCTACATTGTTTTTAATCTTCATTAACAACCTTCCCATTCATCCAGGCTTAGAATATATTGCTGCCATATCTAGTCTGGATCCAAAGAAGAATCAGTAATATTATTGGTCCTGATCTGGTAGCTTGGCTTCAGTCACTTGTCCACTGCCATAAGGTTGCCTCTCTGTACCTTTTTATAAATACTTTCATGATAATTGTTCGGATGAGCTCTTCACTATGGTACCTAGACTGTATGAATTTAGATGCAGTACTAGACTGGCAGCGAGATCTCATCAATTTACAGTTGAGCTAGCAAGATGTAGCCATAACTTCTATGGTGACAGTTTCTTTTCTCACTCTTCTCACTTGTGGAACTACCTTCTGGCCCCATGCTTTCCAGCCAACTTTAATAAGTTTAAATGCAATGTCAATCACTATCTACTATTCTCTTTCTAATCATCACTAATATTTCTGTTCTTAATTCCTTCACACCCTGTAAATCCCTTGTGTTTTAGTGGCTGTACTCCCTTGATTGGGGTGATACCAATTTAAAAAAAAAAAATGCCTATTACTTCCATTTCCTCTTTAACATACTCTAAGAATATTACTTGAATAGCTTGGGGTCAACAACCAATCATATCACAATATCCCTCCCCTTTATCTGTATGCTTAACACATATTTAAGTACTTAGGTCTTTTTTATAACATTTGTATACTGGCTAGTTTTCACAAATTTGAAAATATGTAGAATTGAACCAGTACTTGCTAAATCATTAACTCACATTTTTCTACACTTTGAATTGGTCTGTCTATCTCTACAAGCTGAGAATCCACCTTTGCCAAAGACTGTTACCTAAGTGGAAAGGCCTTTTGAGTTATTGAAATGCATATTGACAACAGGTCCCATAGGTGTATGTATACAGATATGATCAATGTATTCTCTCCACACAAGACAATCCTTCAGTTAAACCTGAAATGTCAATGAGCCAAATTCCCTCTAAAATTCCAACTATACATTTTGGTTTTCCTTAGAAATTTACAATATTCACTGAATCCCCAACATAGAACATTCTTCTACAAAATTACCACAAATCCTAAATCTGCCATTTTTCTTCAACACTGGTACTATTTGATAATAGTTGGAAACCATGTTACAGATTCAGCTTTCAGAAATCAAGTAGCATTATTTGGTCCAACATGTAGCTTCATGGCTGTATTTTTCAAAAAATCCAATCTTGGTTAAAAAAAAAAATATCTGGAAATTCTGGTTGCAAGTTTTCTGTATTAATTTTTCAATCTTTATCTTTACTAAGTAGATTTGTCCTGACCCTGGTAGAACAAATACTTCCAAAATCAAAATTCTCCAGGTATGTGACTTATTTTTACCATATCCCTAGACACAATAAGTATTGTACCTGAATATGTAACTTATGCATTATACTGTTTTCAGCATGATACAAAAGTTACATATTCAGGTGGAAGAGAGATCAGCATTAGGCAGTTTATTAAATTGTTTTGCCTTAACAAGGATGATGAAGAATGATATCAATTCCTATCTTGTAACAGATCCATTTATCTTCAGTTTACATGTATAATGTTTAAGCCTACTATAATCTGTTCTATACAGTAGTAGATTGATTGTATCCCAATTTTATTCATCTTAACTCTGCATGTAGTGTGGCTTGCTTTTTGCTAAAATATTTATTATGCTGTTTGAAAAAAATTATTTCTATTTGGATAGTTAAAATGTAATTTTCTCCAAACTGGACATTCTTCATGTCTTATACCATTTACCACCACAACAAAATCAATTTCTGCACTTTCGAATGTTTTGTAATTTGAAGTAAACATTTCATATACTTTGCCAGTGTTCATTTAATATCTTTGAACAACAGTCTTTTATAGGGTCTCATTTGATAAGCCACAAATAAATTTCTATTCAAAAGCACTACAAATTCACAAGAGATAAATCTTTTAAGCATGAAAAGAGAATAGACTCATTTGCTTCTTGTTTAGTAACTTTCAGGTACAAGATATTTTGCTAGAAAATGTTTCTTAATATCTTGAAATTCCTCAAAGGTTTTTTCAGTGAGTTTTTATGGGGAACAAAAATCTTTAAGCTTACTGAATATTTTTCTACTGGTAACACTGATCAGAACTGCTTTGCATGTTGATTATTTCTGAACCATATAGGATATTCATTATGAAAAATTATTCAATCTGATCCATATAAGACTATATTTTGAGATTCAACATTTTACATTCTGTCATCTCATGGAAAATGGCAAGCAAGGATGTAGCGAACTAAAAAAATTGAAAAAACAACCAATTAACATACATTCCATAGCTGTTAAATTAGCTTCACAAAAGAAAAACAATACTATTTTATCTTAGCTATGGATAAGCTGACAAGTCTTTCTCAAAAGTTCAAAATCTCTAACCAGTCACTTCAAGATGCCACTATAAGTTAACTGTACTCACATGATACAACTGTGCCATATTTAGCTGCTTTTCAATGAAAACAGCCTCTCTCACTTCATCAGAACCTTAATCATCAGCTGATGCTTAAAAGTAAGCAACCAGTTGATAAGGAGAATGAGATAAACTACTGTGGAGTTTATCATTTTACATCATCCAAATCACCATTTACATCATAGCTAACAAACACAGAAACAGTTTCATTCTTATCAAGCAATGGGCCTATGTTGGAGCAAATATAATTGGTTTCAAAGGTAAAAAGCTATTCTGAAAGAATATGAACCATGTAGTCAAGAACAAGCTTGAACCTAATCTAATCCTAAGCTATGTCAATGGGTCTTCACATTCGGCATCCCTAGACCACCCTTGGAAGGACTGAAATAATAGATCTTATTGTAGTATTGTATATAAATGCTATAAAAGCAGAACACCACAGTGAATGCCAATCAAGCTATCATCTGTTGACCTAACAATGTCTATTCCAGAGTTTACTTCATAACACTTATAAAGCATAATGAGAGCCCTGTGATATCAAAAGAGTGGAACAGACCTCTCTAGCTTAGTTTATTATAAAGGAGCAGAAGTGCTGATAATAAAGGATAAGGAAAGATATGTAAAGCCCACATCTTGGCCCTCTCCTTTAAGTAAAGATTTCTTTCAAGATCTCAGATTACTTGTGGCCTCAACCTTTTCCAATACCTCTAACCAATTCTTCTTCAGTTGGACATCAGGAGTGAACCAGATGCAGAGATCTTCTACAACCCATATGGCCAGCTGAAGAAGCCGAGAAGTCAACCTTTACACAAACACAACTGCAAGCCAACAGACATAGCAGTAAATTTTGTTCCTTGTTAACATCTCATACAGCCAGATTACATTGTTAACCTCATCAATGTCAACATTGCTCATTACAAGCTTGGAGGATTCATCAGTATAGGAATAATATCTGACCAAAATTGAAGGACCAGGCTCACCAACTTGTACAGTAAAGGATCCAACTCAAAAACCTGCAGTTTGACTGAAAGTGGACAACCTTGATGGATAGATAAGGATAATATGAAAGGTTTTGAATTTTAGCCAGTTTATTCCTACCATTGTTCCAGGAGATTGTATACAAGAGGCAAATCCAGGAATAAAAATGTGGGTTAGCTTTTCTTTAGCTAGATTGCTAAAGAAAAGAAGCAATGATTATCTCTAGTGAAGGCCTTGAACAAATATAAATTAATCAGCACAGCTTCATCAATTTTCTCTTTCTAACCTGTGTATCAAATGCAGGTTATCTTGGATCAACCTACTGTCTAGAGTATAAATCTGGTTCAGGGGCTATTAAATAAGCCAGTGGCCTCATATCATTTGCTAAGATCTTGACCAAAATCTGTTAAGGATAAAGAATTAGTAATCCTAATTCTTGTGTAGCAACTTCACTACACATCTAATGAAGCATTGGGGAATATTCTCCTGTTTCAGTTGATGATCAATGTCAGCAAGGGGATAAAACATCTCCACAGCCTCAGGTACACTTGATTCCAGGGCCTTTCTTTATTCCAACCTTTTTCAAAATTTCATCCTCTGTTGTAGATTCTTGAAATTCTTCACAGATGCCTTCATCTAGCAAGGTGACATTGGCAGTATATCAATCAGTAGCATTCCAGAGATCTGCAGACAATTCTACAGTCATATTTATCAGTGGTTTTTGCCTACATTACCTGATTAGACAGCCTTTCCTGTCTACTCTAAATTAGAATGCTTCCTCTGTGCCATTAATTCATCTATACAACTGTAGTTAATAGCAAAATCCCTAATTCTTATTTTTGAGATGGCCCCATCAATTCAAAGGTTAGTATTAGTTTGTCCCTGAAATTCTTTACACCCAGCAAGGATGGTAACATCTAGCACACAGACTGTCAGCTGAATCACTTGCAATAAAATCTATTTTACTCAAACATATCTCTACCAAAGTGCTGAAAGTTAGAAACAAGCCTAGCTTTTTTAGACTGAACTCAGCCCTCAGTCATTCATTGTAACAAAACAAAGTGCCATGATTGTTTACTTATATTTCTCTACTAAGAAAATATGCCAGATGTGAGGATACAGATGGTCTATCCCATGGACCATTAGTCTAAGTCTTGATGACAATGTTCTGGGATGATCTCCCTCTAAAAAGTTTATTTAATAGCCTTATAGAATACTGTTTACAACAGCACTCTATAAAGCTGTAAAACTAATTTAGTGGTTTCTCATCCTTACCACTTTCTACAAACAGGCAAAACTTGTTGTTTTAGTAATAATAGTAGTAGTTGGTTAAAAAAAAGAGTGTGATCCAGGTGTTGGTGAGGGAGGAAGTAGTTTCTATCTGTGAACATATTTTATTTGATTAACTTTGTGGCAATGGTAGCTTTGGAGGAAGACAGTTGTGGAGAAAATGGTCACTTTCTATATATCCCATTTCATCTTGAGTATAATCTGCTGCAGTTTTATTTTCTTTTATCTTTTCCACATACCACTATACAAGTTCTTTCCTATGAGTGTGTCTATGTTGTCAAATCAGGAACCCCAAAGGCTTTGATCCCCCCACTCTCTTTCTTCCCCAATGATACCACAAATATTTTTGATGATTGAGAAATCTGGGGAAAGTTAGGGAGGAGCAACCCCTACATTTGTCATATTTTATGGCAATTGAAACTGCTATGGCCTCCTTTTCCATAATCTAGGTAGCTGAAAGGGACTTCTGTCATAAATTGTAGAGAAGTGACCAGTCTACTTACTGTAACAACACAAGATAATGCAGCTTCTAACTCTTGTCATCAAAGCAGCCAGGAATTTTGTTGAAAGCTTTACAACCTAGTATAGGGCCAAACTTCCACTCCCTATGTATATGGTCAGAACTCATGGCTTTAATTTCCCAAAAGGTTAGGAAATATGCAATCAAACAAGTCCCTAAAATATAACTGGGAACATCAACTATCAGAACCCTGGTTCAGTACTAATCCTGATATTCAATCTCAAATGGGCTTTCTATTGTTTGTAGTGATTTCTATGTCCAGACCTTCAGCAGTATGGAAAAGTTGTGACTTTTACAGTCTGTAAGACTAAATTTGGCAGTGGTATGGTCTTTCATGAATTTGACAATCTCATTTGTTTTTGTGTTAACCATAAAGACAAGCACAATCTTTTTTCTGTGGCCCTCAATTCAGGCAGATCAACCAGTAACACATTTTCTACCAAACATGTGTACTACTTGGCCTCCTGTACAAAATCTATGACATTGCTAATAAATAGGGTGGAAAGTTCCAAGTTTCAGGAGAAGAATTTTCACCTGTCATTTACTTGGTCTTTGATAGTTTTGTTCTTGACTTTCATTTTTACTGTTTTTTTCTCCCTATATTTTTAAGGGGATCCTGAACAAGACCTTAAAGGCTTTGAAGACTTCTATGTAATTGATTTTTTTAAAATAAAATATGTTCTATCTTTAAGATAGTGTCTTAGCAATAAAAACTGCTAGCTTCTATCAGTCCATGTCTTCTGTATTAATTCAATAATGTCTTCCCTAACCTTGTAAATAAAAAGGACTAACCATCAGTTGCAAAAACACAGAAAGTATAGTCATCAGCAAGAAAAAAAGCCCAAGATAAGAGTTACAAATTGGAGATATCAGACATCAACCAGATGCAGAAACTTAAATAACTAGGAAATGTTTTAACAGAAGATGGAAAATGCAACACTGAGATCTTAACACAAATTGATGAGTGAAAGATACATTAAAAGTTAAGCAAAGTGCTGCAAAACAGAAAAAAAATTGTTAGAAACAAAGAAAAGTGCTGGATTGCTGTCATCCATTCTTTTAGATGACAGTGGATGCTGGACAATTTCCCCATGGATGAGGAGAAAACTAGAAGCAGCAGAAATGTGGTTCTACAGAAGGTTACTAAAAATTTCATGGATGGAGTGAGTCAGCAACAAAGAAGTCTTAAAGAACATGGTAACAGAAAGAACACTTCTACTCAGAATCAGAAAGAGAATGCTGAAATTCCTTGGAAACAATGAAGAAGGAGGAGAAAAACTTAACCCTCATGAATCATATTGAGGGGGAAGGCAGCGAGCCACTTACTTGACAAGCTTGTGTGATTGGATAGTGGAAGTGGCGTGGCTTAGCAAAGGGAGAAAACTGCTAAGAGCCTCAAGGGATAGGAAGTTGTGGAGAGCCATGATCGCCTATGTCCAGAAAAGACTTGATACACAGAAGAATTCTGCTTCCGCTTGTTCCACTCAAATATAGAAAGTAAAACAAGAATATCACAGGACTAAGCAGTGGTCTCTAGGTAATAAAAAATAAATAAGTTTCAAATTATTAAAACTATTGTTTAAAAGTATAACAAATTATACTATTAAATACTAGTGGATATCGCATAATAGTTAATACTTCAGTATTTCAGCCAGTTTTTTTTTTTTTTTTAAATAAATAAATTCAAAATTGCAACACTACTTTGTTCTGCTCGATTTCATACTTGACCCAAGGATTGAATTCATATTCACTAAGAAGCAACAATTAACCAAATGGGAAAATATTTTTGGTGTCTTAAATCTAATGTCTGTCCTTTCCTGTTCAAAACCTCTCATATGTGCATAAATATAGAGATCATTCAGAAATAGCACATTTTACACTTCAAGGACAGACACAGAGTTTGATAAAATAGCAAAGGTACTATTTTGCAGCACTTACTGCAAAATTGAATCATTGGACTATGAAGAAGTTATTGCAACCTAATTTCATCTGACCTCTCTTATATAGTTTACCACTTTTCAAATATCTAGAAGCATCTCTTAAGAACCTATCCAGTTATCTAATTGAAAATATATATCTTTGAATAATTCTTTAGAAAGGGAATTAACATCATCATACAAAAGTGGAATAAAAATATAGAGGCTAAGATAGAATACTGTTTCCAGTTTACTTTGTTTAAATAAATTTAGAATCTCATGTTAAACAATATGATAAAGAAAATCAAAGATGAAAATAAAACAATTTCCCCCTAATAATTAGACATAAATCCTTAAAAAAAATCTCAAACTAATAATAAAAACAATTTTAGTTATTAAATTTATAAAAGCTAATACCAACTAAAGATTCATAAATCTAGCAATTTTGAATAGAGGCAGCTTATTATTAGCTTAAATAGTAAATATGCTTGTGAAATAGCAAAAAGAATCAGACTATAGATAAATATTTTGAAAAAAATGAGTACAGGAGAGAATAAGCAGATATAATTATATATAATCCAAGGCACACACACAAATATAGGGCTTAGAATTAAAACAGTTGTGTGTTGGTGTTAGTAGGTACTTGAGCCCAACTAAATGGGTTTCAAATGCTGATTTTCACAGCAGACAGGCACAAAAACAGGCCTTACTGGTTTTAAAGAAATTGGTGCAATACAATCTTCCTAACTCAAAAAAATAGGCCATGTGCTAAAATAAGTTAAGCTTAGTAACCATTTATAGACACACAGAGAAAGAGAAGAGATTGATGTAAAGATGGAAAAGTAGATAAAATAAATTAGTGCAAAACAAAGGAAAAATAAAAATATTCCATGTGTGATTTATTGCTGCCTGGAATAACATTATGCAGTGCCGATCTGAAGAATTAGTAATGCCTTGAAAATTCAGCTGGACTCAAACAGCAAATACTAACACTAGAGAGAAACCCAGTGTCAATTCATAAACCAAGCAGATCTCAGGAAGAACAATTGTATAGAAAAGATAGCTGGAAAAAGAGAAAGTGAGAGAGAGAGAGAGAGAGAAAGAGCATAGATAAAAATGAGACAAATGAAAGAAATGAACAGTTCTATTTTAACATAAGTTAATGGTAAGTTGAGAAGTCAAGAGATCAAATGTGATTTTTGTTTTTAGGTAACTGGCAGCAGAGTCTGGGTGATTAATTTTGTTGACAGAGTTTTAACAGACAATCTGAATTAAGTTTCAATTGAAGATTTCCTGCTTGCAATATAATGCCTTAAAGACAGTCAGCCTTAAACTAATCCTCTCTGTTTCCATGTGAACAGACAGAATCAAGCTGTTTATGGCAAGTATTTGTAAGATGAAACATTATTGATTACTTTTCTTGACAAATAATTTTTATCTTTACCTTTTTATATATATGTTAGTACTTGCCCAGTAAACTGACCATTCACTTTTCAACATCTATCTCAGTTCAATTTTTCATCAAGTGCTCTAAAATGTATGTCAAATGCAACTTCAAACAAATAAATTCTTACTATCCTTTTTATGTCATATACACAATATAAAAACTACTAGTGAATAGAAATGATCAAATATCTTTTCTTGGGCATTATCAACTATTAATACAAAGGTAAAATTAAAACATTCTCAAATCATGAAATAGAAATATAGTTTACATAACATCTTATATTTAAGAAGACTTATAAAATATTTCATATCACCTTATGTTCATTAGAAAATATTATGATAAAAATACTTTAAATCCAAAATGCCAAAAGCATGCATTAATGTAAATATACATGTAAAATCTACATTATATTGTCAACATATCTTCATGAAAATTTAAATAATACAAGATTAAAACTACTATGCAAGTATTTGAAATTTTATCAATGAAATTGCTGCAAATATTAAATACAGAAAATAAAAGATCAAGTTGCATAATTTGAAAATATTAAACAAATAAACTAATGAATTCAACTCAAATATATATTTGTATAGGTTGATGAATTCATTTGATTATTTCTTAAAAATTCTTCAAATTCTACAATGTGTGTGTGTGTGTGTGTGTGTATGAAATCAAATTGTTACAAATACATGAGCACAACAATTGTAATAAATTATAAGCTAGAAATATGTAAGTATGAGCAAGTCAAAAAAAATGTACCAATAAACAAACCAAATATATCAAGAATTAGGTACAGTATTTACATTCAAACTATTGTCCTCATCTTTGGTATTGTTATCTTATTTTTGTGGCTGTTCTCTTTTGACTTCATCAGGTGTATACAGATCCGGGTAACCTAGTGGGAATTCCAAATTGAACCCTTTATTTAGCCTAGTGGTGGTGGTGGGGGGGTGTACTATTCTTATTCTACTCTCAATGTCAACAGATGCCTCATGTTAATCCAATAGCCTAATGGGTTAAAGTGTTGGTTTGTGAATTTGGTGACATAGTAATTAGGATTTCAATCCCTGTGCCAGGCAGTGTAAACTTGGAATCTGTGGAAACAGGGTGAGCAATAATTGAGTAGTACTAAAAATAAGAACTAGACAAGATATTTTTTTATAAATATCCATTTGCATTGATGAAACTGAATCATAAATTTCTGATCAGGTAAATTTATCTTTTAATTAAAATTAATTCAAGAAAAATAAACTTGTCTTTTTAATAAAGTATAAAACAACAAAAATTAAAAGTTTATTCAATAAGATGGAGATATCAAGTCAACAATATAAAGAGGTGCTGAAAAGTTAACATCTTGACCAAGTAAGGATTCAAAAAGTAAAAGTCTCATGCAAGTTGTGTTAAAATAATTGCAGATATCAAATTAAATATACATATATTTCACATCAACTCTAATATTTTAGATTGATTTTGTAAAAAAAAAAAAAAAAAAAAAAAATATTAAATCTGTCATTTGATACTTTTGTGGGAGTTTTTTTTTCGTGTATGGGACTGAAGGCTTAAAAGTAACAACCGCAAACAATAGGCATATTGCAAAAATTGTCAGGTGGCAAAAAAAGAAAAATGTCTAAATACACTAACACCCTGCAAAGTTTTTTTCTAAAGTCTATAGCAACAAAATGCATGGGCATACATTAATTAGTAAGTATGCTCAGGGCTGGTGTCAGAATATTTTTGTCCTAAGCAAGACTAGCAACTTGAATTCTCCATAAAAATTGATAATTTCAATTAAAAAACAACAAATGTTTTGTAGGAAAGGCAGGCCATTATAAGTATGATCCTTATGGATTAAAATGCAGAGAAAATCAAATGAGACCAAATGACCTGTCAATGAATTTAACTCTAGACCAGAGATAAGCTCTATGATTATGTTTTGCTATGTCTTCCAGTCAGTCAGTAATGATCATTGGAACTAGATATACACTGACAAGCCAAAAGTCATGAGATAGGTGACTAGTATCATATAGGTCTCCCTCTAACCTATAGTGCAACAACTTGATTAATTTCATGTTGGGTGAACATGATGATCATATAATTCATCTAGACGTCTCCAGAATCCTCTCCAGACCAATTCTGGGCAATTTGGACCTGATGACAATGGTGCATTATCCTCCATGTATCCCATAAATGGGGGCAAAATGGTTACAAAGCAGTATAATGTAGTAGTCACATCACACAACCCAACCAATACCACATGAATACACTTTACGCCATTATGGAATTATCATCAGCCTGCAAGGGGTCTTATTTAAAACTGGCCAAATCACTGTATCGCCTGTGGTGGGTAATAACTCCTTCCATCAAGTATTATCAAGTGTGACACCAGAGGTCAAGGATGTCAAATTTACACAAAAATTTTAGAAAAGGAACATTCCATCTGCCTGGCACCTACTAGTTCGAGTTCTAATAATTTACCTTGATTTGCCATGAAGAGCCTAGCTGGTGTTCACACTGATTCAGCAGATGTCCAAGCACAACTGATGTAAGCCTGAGCATTTCCATGATAAGGTTCAGTAACACCACTGACCATTACCTTTACAAACAACTATAGAAATTACTTTTGTTATATCAGTATGTTAATGCATCTAAAAGAAAAAAAATCTTTAAGTCTTTTTAAAAATTTCTTTCAATTTTCTCAGATTTAGACGAGGCATTTCAAGAAATTTAAATCCTTAGAAAAGAGTAGAAATGGACAAGTAGCTTTAGTGTATTTCAAGAATACAAACAATATAATCAATTGGTTGCTTTGGATAAAATAAACATTTGTCTTCACATACTTGGAATCATCATACCAACAAAAGAAATGAAGCAAAAATTATTTTTATTTTTCAAGCAGCTTAAATAGTTTCAAAGTATTAGAATTTTTTTCACAGAATTTTATATGCTGTTTAATCTGACTATACTCCTTGTCAATTATTGTTTTATGTTAACCAGATTTAACCATACACTTCTGACTTACTAGCAGACACTGGAGGATACATGACCAAAACAAAGACAACAGGAACAAGGAAAATAATATGACTGAATCATATACAATGTTTTAAAACATATAAATTGCAACATTTTTCCTTTAGAAAGTTTGCTTTCCATTTAATTCATTAATTTGACACTCATAAATTAAACACTTTTATTGTTGATGAGTAATAGCATAGAAGTAGCTATAAAAAATAAACTGAGTAAAACAAAACTTTCAAGTATTATGCTATTAATTGATTAAAAAGAATTAGTTCATAAAATCCAGCTTATTTTATTGCATATAACAACACGTGGAAGAAATCAAGAAAGAAAGACATGGTTCAAATTTTATATACAAAAAGAAATTAAAGGCTTCAGTTCCAACTACATAAAGCAACAGTTTTAGTTTTTATTTCATTGCTTTTAACCAAAATTTTCCAACACTGCAGCATTTATGTAGATTTTTATTAACTTGAGCATTGAGAAATTATGTTCATCACTTGTCACTGATACTGAAAGTGTGAAAAAAATAAATATTTGGCACATTATTTAAGAGTTTTTGTTAAAGTATGAAGAAAAGTACTTTGTGGGGTGGCAAAGACTTTGGAAGTCTTTGAGTTATTGCAGCATGTTCACTACAAATTCCTCAGTAGATTTTTCCTTTATATTATATATAACCTATAAGAAACCAAATACTGAATTATATGGCTGCAACTGTTTGGATTTCACTAACAGTTTATATAATCATCTTTAAAACAACACATTGTTGTTTTGTGGTGCCTCTTTGGCATCATAATCGAACTGCTATTCCTTTCTTCTGTTTCTAACTTAATTTTCTTTCTCAAAATTTGGTAATATTCTTAATTCCTTTGCAATCCGAGCTTCTGTCATTACACCTGCAGTTAACATTCTTAGTCATGTGCAGATGTAGCTGAATTTAAATCAGTTTTCTTACTTTGTCTTAGCTTCAAAAAGGATGTTGTACTATGTAACAACTGGTACCACAAAATTGAACTTATCAAGTGTATCAAGAAAAGCAGTTCAAGAAGTATTTCCAGTTGAACCTTTTAAGTTTGTGTCAAGACTGGTGGGGAAATACAAGCAATAACCATATTGTGAAGCCTACTAAAGTCAACCTGATCTTTATTTTCTTTCTTGACAGCACAGAGAAAACACATTCTTTTCTGAGGTGAGATTTTGTTTTTTCCATTTCTGCACTCCCTGCTGATGTCTTGATCACACAAGTGACAAACTAAAGCAGGGTTCTTGAGTCTTGTGCTTCTTCCGAGAAGGAAGATCAGTTTTACATATCAAGCACTTTTACCAAAGCAATAAGCATTGCAATATTTGTTATTAATATTGTTCCACTTAATATTCTGCTGGTTACTAGTTATCAATTTTACTTTTAGATAAGTATAATTTGAGACTGATAATATATAAAAACAGAAAAAGGTTTTGAATTAGACATGTAAAATATCAGATGTGAAAATTATTTTTTATGAAGTGGTAATGAAATGATATTAAAGGAGTTTAGAATAGAATTTACAATAAAGTGAAAGATAAGTTAAAAACCAATGAGAAGATTAAAAATAAAAAGATATATCTTAACCCATTTGTTTTAAAAAATAAAAATTAAACAGCTTTAAAACAAACTGTACATTATTCAATGTGGTGGCATTATCCCTTAGTTTTTGGTTCAGAGTGGAAATTGAAAATTGCCTCTTCTGGATTCCCCCCCAAAATTTTTATGAATAGTTGTTTACCTATTAAAATTTCTCCTTATTATATCCTTATTCCATCCTTAATCGATAAAATTTCACAGTTTAGGAAATAACATAGAAGAATAAGAAACATTTTATTGCTTAATTTATTCCCTTTTCATGATGATCAGATAAAAAATATAGTATCTAGAATCTTGGCCCACATAAAAAGTGCAAGGTCATTAGCTCAAATAGGTTTTTAGGGGAGAGATGCAAGAAAATCTAAACTTTTATGAAGGTCACTAAGGTTTAGTGACTACAAATAATTAACAAACACATGGATGTTTACAGATACAGACAACCGGTGATTTAATAAAACTGTGACCTTGCAAGCAAGCTTGTGGAATTAAAGACACTTCTAGAATTTCTAAGTAAATTAATATAAGATGCATCCCATTGTTTTTTCCTCTTCTCCTAATAGAATGAATATATTTCAAGGTCTAGTAAACAATCTTTGCTAAAAACAAAAGTCTATATAGAGAAATAGTCTAACATTGTCCCCTACTTGAGTTGGTATAAAGAGAAATATATTGGTGGGATGCTACTTAGTAACATTCTATTGGAGTATGACATTTATCTAGTGGAGTATATTATTCAAAAAAGTTGTGTTAAATTTAACTGACAATTTAACACAACTTTTTTTAATTTTTTATTGTATTTTTGTGATCTTTTAATCAGTTGCAGTACATCTGGATGAAAATTGTGAATAACCTGTTCATGTTTGGGTATTAGAATTATTTGTAGGTTTCAGGCAGAAATATGTAGTTTTTAAACAGTCATTTGAGGTCATTCCAAAAAAGAAACTGTTGTTCTATATTGCAATAATAAATTTTATTGTTCAGTAAATAAGATCTTTATGGGAGTTGTAATGTTTGTGACTTTGGTGGCTACCTGGTTTGGTAGCACTAGCTGTTTGATACAAACTCAATACAAAGCTATATCCTACAAAAATACAATTCAACACCCAGTAAAACCTGTTTTAATTTTATTGGTTTTTATTTCAGAATATTTTCCACATATAGCAAGTACAAATAGTTAACAAATAAATATTTAACATTAGCAGCTAAACAAATCTGAAAAGTTAAAGTGATCAACTATCAATGGATTTATGAATTACTAACAGATAAATTAAGACATCAAATAAAAATAATTTAAGTAAATTGTTTAGACATTATGCTTATCCTACACAGAGAAACATCCAAAGTAATTGAAGTGACTCAGAAATGTTTCTTAAAATTGAAATTTTATAAATAAAAATGCTTTATAGCAAAATAGTCAATTACAAAAGACATGCATTTCATTCTATTTATTTTTAAAATACAAAACACTCGTTTTATTTTTGTTTTCTATCATCATTTTCATTATTCAATTTAATCCTTTAGCCTTTATTTTATCAAACATACTTTAAGCACTGACAAGAACAGTAATTATTAGTAACTAGCTTAAAAGCCACCATATTGGAGGGCTCTTGATTGGGCCATCACAATAGGTAGTGAGGAGTAGTGCAAGAGGCAACAATAAACTACAGAACTCAAAACTGATCGCTGCATTTAAATATTTCCTTAATATGTAAGCTTACCTTTTAAAAGTTCAACAATAATTCTTCTGGCGTAACTTAATTTAAAGACAATTTGATGAACATAGGTTGTCACAAAAAAAAAAAAAAAAAAAAAAAAAAAATCACAAAAAACATATTTGCCAAATACAATTGTAATAATGAAAACTTGGGAATCCAAAATTTCAGGACTGGGGGTCCAGATCCGGCCTAGAATGCTTTTAATTTGCTCAAGGAGTCAGCCTGATTCCAAAATGATATGATATGTTGGACTATGGCCTCTAGGAGTAAAATTGAAAAAGTATGACACAGTGGCATATTGACATTTGCATTTATTATATAAATATGAAGGTATTCATCATCTATTCCAAACTGAGAAAGGTTTTGGTAAATAATGCAACCTAGGAACATGAAGATATGAGCTATTCTTGTCAAATACAATGTAAGTGGTAGCAGAAAACAGATTAAAATTAAAATATAAATCAGAGACATTAAAATACAGTAAAATCATATATTTAAAAAATTACTTTTTACCAAGTGACACATAATAGAAAAACATTAATCTTTTAAGAGTATTTGAAATAGAAGTTAAAAATGAAAGAATTGGCTGAATAAATAATCAAAGTTATTTATTTATAAGAGAAGTAAAATATATATAATCCTATAATAATCCTATATAATTCATGTGGGTTTGATAAATAACAAACAGCAAAACAATGCACCAGTACCAGAATTTTGATGTCCAAAAAATTATTAAAAAAAAAAAAAAAAAAAAAAATTAAAAATATTAGTCCAAGAATAAAATAAAAAAAGCACTAAATTCAGTCTAACACTGAAGCTGGTACATCTAATCTGATTATCTCCAAATGAGTTAACAGACAAGATGTGAATGATAAACATAAAACAAATTCCTTCATAATAGAACTAAGAAGTAAGGTTTCTGGACATTTTGATTGTTTTTTAAATCAGTATCTCCCCAAGCAAGGCAGTACAGCCACTAGCATTAAGGGGTGTGGAGGAATTAAGAACAGAAAATTTAGTAATGAGGAGAAAGAGCAAACAGGAGGACAGTAGATAGCAATTGACATTGTATTCAAATTTTAGCAGATTAAAGGTGGCTGGAAAGCATGAAGCCAGAAGGGAGTTCCACAAGTGAGAAGTGTGAGATAAGAAACTGCTAGCATAGAAGTTACAGCTACTTCTATAGCTAGCTCAACTTTAAATTGATGACATCTCACTGCCAGTCTGGTACTGCACCTAAATTCATACAGTCTAGGTACCATAGCGAAGAGCTCATCCAAATAATTACCATGAAAGTATTTACAAAAAAGGCCCAGAAAGGCAACTTTATGGCAGTGGGCAAGTGACTGAAGCTGAGCTGCCAGATCAGGACCAATAATATTGCTGATTCTTCTTTGAATCCTCATCAAGGAGCTCCAGGTAAATAGCAGGGGTACCAGACCATATATGGCAGCAATATTCTAAACATGGATAAATGCTAAACTTGTAGATATGCAAGATAGATTCTGGGGAGAAAAATTGTCTTGCATGACACAGTGAACTGACATTCTTAGCTGTTGACCTAGCAAGGGATTCAATATAATTATTCCACTTCATGTCAGTTGAGAATGTTAGCCTGAAAAGGTGCATTGAGTCACTTTCCTGGAGGTTAACATTAGCCATGTTGATGGAAGGCAGAGAGGGGGGTCTCTTTGATGATTAATGGAGGCATTAAAATTAATAAGTCATCTTTTGCCCTAGTTAACGATGGTCTTGAGGCCTTTTTGTACATCAGCTGCCATTTTTACCTTGTCAGACTGATCAGCCTTACTATCAAAGCAGAAGTAAATGTTAGTGTCATCAGCATAGATACCAACTTGAGAGCTGATGTCATCAGGAAGGTCATTAATGAAGACACCTGCATTAGTATGAAAGGAGCTAGATGAGTGGCTGTTCAAAATAACTTTCATTTCACGATTTGATAGGAACAACTAGATCAGCTCAAAAATGTACCCAGAGATACAGTAACTTTTTTGCTTGTGGAGAAGACCTGGATACCAGACCTTGTCAAAGGCATTCAAAATGTCCAATGCTACACTGTTTTTATCTAGAGCATGATAGACTCTTTCCACAATTATTGTCAGTACATCAGCAGTTGATCTGGAGAAACAAAAGCCACATTCCTTGTTTGAGAAAAGGCCCAGCAATAAAAGATGCTGAACCAATTCAGCATTGATTAAGTCCTCTAGGAGTTTCCCAAACTGAGGTAGAAGACTAACAGGCTGATAGTTGGATGGATTGGACAGTTCACCAGAGTTCTTAAAAACTAGAACAACAGATGATGACTTCTAGTTAGGCAGGGATACTCCAGATGAGTCAAGAGTAGAGTTTGAGGATAATTTACAGGCAAAGCATTCAGCTTTATCAGCAGAGAATGATAACATCTCAAATTGATTGAAGGTGGCTGATGATAGAGACCATGGACTAATTTAGTACCCTCTTATAGAGATGCCATTATTCATGAGAGCCGAAGTTGTAGAGGCTATGCAGTGCCTCATTCTCACAGCAAACAGGGAATTAGTTTCTTTTAGGATTTGCTTACATTTGTTACAAGCAGTAGCAGATAGGCACATGTTATGATGAGAACTGTCCTGCTAGTATTGCCAGAAATAGTGGCTCCTGTGTGCTATGACGTTGAGGTATGCTGGTATGAACCATTTATTTTTTAATCTCTTCTTGGTTAGGCTATGATCATTTCAGGACTCTTCGATATATATATCTCTTGGTTAGGCTATGATCATTTCAGGACTCTCCAATATATTAAATATCATCCCTTGTAAAATACTATTTACTAATATAGTTTTATTAAATATAAAATGAGTAATCAGTTTAATAATTTAAAAAAAAATATATTTATATACATGAAATCTATACATAATTATCATAAAAAATAAACAATAGTAATACTCTTTAATAAGTTATGGCAAATGATATATTATTCTTAAATAAGTTCTAAACTGATTCTCTATAATACAAATCAATATACATGAATATAGATACTTATTTATTGTTAATTTTATATTGATTGATTTGTTTGTTTTTTTACAGTTTATCAACCCTTCATTAGATATTTAAAGCTGAAACACATTTTGAATTGTAAGAATAATTATTATTTTGCGAGTGAATATTGAATTAAAATTTTTTTGAGAACAAGAATTATTTTTCTAGATACAATCCTACTGTTTAACCCACAATTGAGGGAGGGAATGGATTCATACCTTTCCCAAGGGTATTTGTGCATAAGTGAATGTAAGGAATCAACTGGTAATCAAATTCATTTGTATGATTTCTCATTCAAAGCTGCTGTCAATTACACCACCCAGACATCAAAGTTAATTTCAAAACAGGAATCTAATAAATGATTTGTACAAATAATAAATATACAGTAGACATACATACTATGAAGAGGTATTTGAAAAGTTCTTGGCATGATTCACTTCCCAAAATCTGCCCAAATGTGAATTTGTTTTGGAAAAGCTTCTTGGTTGGATCCTTTTCAGCACTCCTTGTATAATTACACTTCAAATTTTACAAGTATGGAAATATAATAACTGCAGTAGATATGGAGAGAAAAGTCCTGCTTAAAGTTTAAGCTCAAAATTGAAACCAATAAGTTCTTCAATATAAACAAAGAGAATGAATTTCTTTAGTACACAGGATGAACCTTAGAAACGTAGCAATAAATTTATCACAAAAAAGAAAAATTAAACTTGTAAAAATATCATTAACAATTACATAATCTATGCAAAAAGTTTTGTTATTTCTATTAGTGTATGTGTGTAAAATCAAGCAGATAAATTGTAGTAATATGGATTGTGGATTGTGAGCACTTTTCTTAGTAAAATTTATTATAAAAAAAGAGCTGCCCAAAAAAAAAAAAAAAAAAAAAAAAAAAAAAAAATTGTGTAGTTTTAAATATATATTCAAAATATTCTTGCAAAATTTACAGTGAATTAAGTATATTCCAAACCTAACTAGTTCCAAGAATTTTACAATGGTAGATGAGAAGTAAGAACAAAAAATTGTAGCTTCATTATTGTGTATATTTTTAGACTGACATAAAACTTTTGGTTTTAAGTATTTTAAAAATGACCAAGTTTTCTCTCAATTTAAAAGTCAGTGTTATCCAAGTCATTTGAATTCATATAATCATTATTACAGACACAGTGCCTGGCTTTATAGATAAAAACTATTAATAGACTGTTGATTTTTACTTGCGGTTAATTAGAGAAAAATTTGCTGAAATTGCACCAACCAACAAAATAAGATGTTAATCAAGCATCAATTCAAAAAGCTAAAAATTACAAACTGAAACAGCCACATTATGTTTATATAAGGCTCTAATATTAATAAAATTTTAAATTTATTATAATGCAAATATAAATAAGGGTTATTAAAATTTAAATAACCTAATAAAAATGCACCTTATATTTTTATATATCAAAGAAATATGAAACCTAATTGAAATAAATAATGAAAACAAAAGATGTAGTTTAACCATGTTAGTGTTTTTTCCCTCTTCACTATAATAAACTAACTTTATATTCTTCAAATGGTGTCAAGAATGGTAATTTACTATTTCTTGACATGAAAACATTCAGCATTCATTAACCAAGCAGCCAGTGCTGCTTTCAGTTGAAAATTATAAAATCTTTATATTAAAACATTTTTTCAGTTCAGTAACTATTATCTGTTTCCAGTATTGAAAGGGGGTTTCCTTCCTAATTATTGATTTGAAGTTGTCTGTCATCTTATGTAATTATTTTCTCTTTGAGTTACATGTGCTATCCATTTTAATTGTTGCAGCTATTGAAAGTTTTCAAGTGATGTGGTTTCTTTTATTTGGTACAGTTCTTTTTTTGTGATTCTGTATCACCAGCCCATGAGGTCTGAAGAAGGATGGTCCTGTCTAAGACCTACAGGGTTCATTTTCTCAAAGCCATTTTTAATCATTAATCTTAAAAAGTGGTTGTATACAGTTGACAGTTTAGACATTTCTGAACATCATGGGTGCCATGCATGACATCCATATGAAGGTCTTGATCCAACAGGGCTGTTTAAGAATATAACTCAAGTTCTTAGGTTAATGATTTGGTTTTGTAACAAATTGCAGTGTTGGTCAAATTACTCAGAGTACAGCCTATTCTATGTTCAATTTCCTTATCTCTCATGTTAAATTTCTTATAACTAATCCATACACCAAAATATTTGAAATGCTTAGTATTTACTAATTCCACATTCTGAATTTTTATGATGGATTCTGAGTATGTGTGCCATCACTGCTTTCATTTCAATTCTAGATCATAGTTTCTGCTTTAGAAAGGTCTATCGTCAGTCTTACTTGATTTTTTGTTCAAGATCATTCTTATCTCAACTATGAATAATTATGTCATTAGCATAGCCCCCACCTGACATGATTGGTAAAGTAGCCCTGGGAGGAGAATAGTAAATTTTATGTTTTAGTCAGAAAATTAAATAAACAAGTGCTTCAATAAAAATTAATAGTCTAATGTATAAAGATATAATAATATATGATGTGCATATATTAAAATACAGTAATCCTTCAATTAATGCACATTTGATTAATGCATTAGAATTTTTATTTACCAAAATTCAATTGGTGCATACATAATACTCAATTAGTGTGGTAAAACATTCTTCATTTTAACCATAGTAATTGAAAATTGATTTTTTTTTAGTTATCAATGCATACATTAGCTGCACTAATCAAGAGATTCCTGTACACATTTAAAAATAAAAATTACTTCTTTCCTTTCATTGCAACAACACATGGTGAAAAATAAATAGCAACCATTAATAAATCTCAAGCATCTTTTAAAAAAAACTTGTTTGATAAATTAATCTAATAATTATTTCTATAATTATTTCAATTATGATATTGTATTAAATTTTATTGAATTATTTTATAAGAACATTACTTTCATACATACTTCCAGCAAAATGTTTTTAAATCAATTATTATAGATTAAAAAGATTAATAAAATATCTTATTTTTGCAATTAAGCATTATTTCTATAATGCAGGGTTTTTGGTTAGTAAAGGAGTAGTCAGTTATTAGGACAGGACAAAGTATTTATAAATTATTTGCTTTATGCCAGGAGATAAATATGATGATCATTTAAAGAGACAACTATGGACAATAAAAACAGAAATATAATTTATATTCTGAAACAAGATTTAAATAGCTAGCTTTTGATCAAAATAATATTTTAATGCTTAAATATTACATATTTATACTTAATATATGGACAGATATGAAACAAAAGCAGTGTCAAATTAGTACCCAAATGAAAGAAGCCTAACAAAAAATCATGAAGTCAATTGTAATTCAAGTTTTTTGTATGATATTATCACAAATTGATTAACATTGAACTTGATATGGAGGTCAGGTTCAACAATTATTGAAACAATCAAAAATTAATTAATTTAAAAAAATATAAATTAAGCCAAACTCTTTAGTTATATAGCAACATTAAAAAGATTAATATCAACTTTTTTTTTCTGAGAAGAGGCGTCAATACAAGACTTGCAAGAAGTATCACCATTAATATTCATGAACTTAGATTGTTTATATAAACACACCCAATTAAGCAGCAGGCAATTTTATTTCAGAAAGCTAGACTGTACATCTTGTCTAAATACTTCACAAAGTGTAAAAATTTTGTAGTTATTGTTTTAAGGTATATTTGTATAACATAGGGGAAAAAAGTATTTCATGGTTTATATAATCAAAATTAGAGTTAAAATCAGTTCCTTCTTGCCAAATTGTTAAATAGTATAAAAATTTACCCAAACTTATCCTCTACAAACAACTGCAGAATAGGAAACCTTGATCAGTCTTAAAGCATAATAACTACATGTAAATTATAAATAACTTTAAATAATTTTGATGTATAACTAAAAAGATGTAGCAAAAAGAAAACCCCAGTCATCTTAACTATAGATTATAATTTCTACAAATGATGGATTTTGTATCTACTGTAAATGAGGATGATAAAAATAATTTTGGATTATTCATGGAATTATCAAAACAAATTATCCAATTGCTGTCAATGGTTCTCTGATCAGAAACCAAGTATAAACAATGGAGGTGATAAATAAAACTGATTGAAAAACACACATAAAAATGAGAGTATAAATTAGGCATACAAGTTACAAATATTTTAAAACAGGGAACAAGTAACTTGGTAAAGTTTTAGTATCTTTTTAATTTAAACTTCTCCTACATATACATTTCATATACTGCAACTACAAAATCAATTCTTTATTATAAAAATCATTAATGACAGCTATAGTTTGTAATTTAGTATTAGTAATTACAAGTTGTTATTAGGAATCTGATAATGCTTCAATAAACATGTTCTAAAACAGATTTGCAAAAGGTAATTTGAAATTATAGTGATAAAAATTATGATGATAGAACAATGATAAGACAATAATCTGAAAAAAAAAAAATTATTTAAAATATTTTTAAAACCAAAATATGGATAAAAATTTAATCTGTTTATGATGAATATTAACTTTTAAATCTATAATTTACATTACTGCAGTGAAACATATATATATATATATATATATATATATATATATATATATATAATCTTTTGATATAAATCTTTTTTTTTTAGTGTATGCAGTATGCTGACATGGCAGAAATAAGCTACAATGGGAGATGAGGTATAGACTGAAATAGAAACATTATTCAAAGAATTAGTAGAAGCAAACAATATAAGGAAAGAGAGCCAAAGTAAACCAGGTTTGGATGTTGATGAAGCATAAAGGAGTATAAAAATGTATGCATAAAGCATGTATATGGATGTATGTGCAGCAATATGTAAGTAAATACCCTGCAAGAGGATTGTTGGTGAAAGTTAAATTGTCTTTATTTTCACATTTTGTGTACACACATACACACAATTACATAAACATATGTACTACACATGCACATATAATATTGATGTACAAGCATAAAAATATGTGTAAAATCCATGCATTGCATCACAGTCAAGTTATACAAACTAATTATTTATAAAATCTAGTTACCAAAGTTTTGATTTTCATTTTAAAGTGTGAAAATAAACAATAAAACAAAGTACTTATGACAATGCATAATGTTTTACAAACAAAAGCCAATATGAAACAAATAAACATTTTCATTGTTAGCGCTAAATTGTGTGGGTTTTTCTTAAAATAATTTTGAGTATCTTAAGTACATCTGTTAAAATTGTTAAATATTTAGTTAAAGAAGAGCAAATCAATTATAAAAAAAAAAAAAAAAAGTATGAAAAAGTTCTCAGTCTGACCCACTACCCAAAATCTGACCAAATAATTAAGCATCAGAATTTTTTCTATTTTTGGTTTTGAAAGAGCTTTTTGATTAGGATGAAAACATTTTCTACACCTACTTGTAAGTTAAAATAAATAGCTAAAAATATCTGAGCTAAAAATCTACATTATTGAACATATTTACAGCTGTTGGGATGTACAAATCTTTTGTGGTTGATTAGTGACATATAAAGTGAAAGTGAAAGTAAGATATTTTTTTAATTCTTTTAAAAATAAGAATATAAATGGTGACAGAGATATTTGCTTGTATCAACTGACCCCTTTATCAATGTCCACAATAAAATCTTATCAGAAACTAGTAGTAAATTTTATTTTTTTTTTTACTAGTATCTTGTTTTTTATATATTTTTTTAATAAATTTTTTTTACCAAGATTTCAAGTTGCAGCTGCAGCAGCAGCAGCAGCAGCAACAGTTAGAAAAGTTTTCCTTGTCAAAGTCAACAAACAAATGAAAAATAATAGAAATGTATGGGTAATTACCTTTGGTCGGCAGCTGACCAACAGCAGCAGTACAATGTGGCAGCTTGTTGAGTATCCAGTGTTTCCAGACAATGTCTACTTATACAATGATAGCAACCTTATAGAGAGAAACCACTTTTAAGATTTTAAAACAAAATAAATAAATAGTTAGTGAGAGACAAAGTTGCTTTCATTTTATAATTCTGTCAGATATTTTATAGAAATATCCGTAGAGAAACAAAACAAATGTGGTGATCGAAGCCATTATGGTGTTGTTGTTGTTGCAGTAGTAGGAAGTAGAGAAGAAATTAGAAAAAAAATAATGGTAGTAGTAATAATAGAAATAGCAGCAGAAAGAAGCAAACAATAAAAGATAAAGTGGGAAATTAATAAAATAGAGATTGAAAGAGGGAAAGTAACAGCAACAAATAAAAATATAGAAACAGTGGGAAGGCAAAAGAATAGAGAGACAAAAATGGTAAAAAAAAGGTGAGAGGTGGAAAGAGAAAAGATAAAAAAATGAATAGGTCAAAGGCAAAAAGGAAGAGAAAAAGAAAATAGGAAGAAAAAGATAAGAAAAGAAAGAAAAGAAAAGAAAGTACAAGATGTGTGTACAACTTGTTACAGCAAACAACTAAGAGAATTAAAGATAGGGTGAGAATTTAATGCAAAAAATGACAAGAAAAATGGTGAAGAAATCAAAGCTATTTTTTCCCTTTAACATGGAACCAGTAGGTGTTTAAAAATACTAACCATATGTGTTCAATTCACTTCATTGGTTTATATCAACTATGTACTCATTGATCATCTAAAAGCAATGTACATAAATTAAAAAGGAGTTATTCTGGTAAAAGGAGTATGTATGTAAATATGTATGTGTGAGAGAGAGGTTTTAAGATAAGGGATTGTGTCTACTAGAAACAATTAAAAAGCAATTCTTCTATTTTAAAAAAGAAACCACAAATAAGTGGCCTAAATGAAATAAAATGTTGAGATAAAAACAAAATTGTGTTAAGAAAAATTTGTAAACTTTATAAGGAAGAAGTGGAGCTGATTAAAATTGTGTCCTAGCTAAAAGAAATAGGTGGTCAGTCAGTGCTGAGGGGACAGGCTTTTGATGGTGTTAGTTTGTATGAATGGCTAAAGCAGGCACTTGCCACTGTTACAGTATCACACTGTCAACTGTGCAGTCAACATCATTTAGAGTTGTGACTGTAGCAGTAGCCATAATTAAAAACAGTAAAATCTGTGTCCATGCATAGAAGGATAGTAGATACTTCTGTACCAAAGTGAACAAAAGGATGTGGTCATTTGAATACCGACACATGCATGTTTGTATTCATGTCACAAGTGTGATCAGTAATTTAAGTTTCAGTGTCCTCCTCTCCATATTTGTATCTAAATATTTGAGTGAAAAATTAAGTGCATCAGTGAAACCACATGGCTGTGTGCATATAGACAAAAACAAATAAATGTATACACAGGTCTTAATGTGTATGCATGTGTTTAAGCTTTGTTGAAATGTAAATGTCAGAGAAAATATTTGAACACATACATCTCTTGTCTTTGGAACATAGTAAAATAAGAGTACATAATAGTCTACTGTAGCAATTAATAATTTTTAAAGGGTAGGTATACAAAAAAAAATCTTGTTAATCGTGTCATATTATTAATATGATGTCCACTCCTGCCTAAAAAAAAACACACACACACACACACACACACGCATGCCCACACATTCATAATAAAATGATAAGGATACCTGTGCAGAAGATCACTCTTGAATGCATAAATATGCTTACTCTTGAATGCATAAATATGCTTACACTTCATGCTATCATGATCAAAGACAATGGCAGAAGTAGCAGAAAACCTAGGAACACTGAAAAAGCATATAATACAAATACATAGGTGAGTATGAACACTGCAGTCTAAGCATACTTATCCATTGTTAGGTGTTTAATGTATTAAAAGAACAAATATTATAAAAAAAATCTACTATAATCTATATAAGAAATTTAATATATATATATATATATGTGTGTGTGTGTGTGTGTGTGTGTGTGTGTAATGCAATAACAGTTTATGCTTATAATTATACAGTGAAGAAAATAAGGTTGTACCAAAGATTACTGATCTCACTATATTTATAAAATTAGCTTGTGTATTTACCTAACCTAGAAGAAAGTGAGATATTAAAACAACAGCAATAAAGATCATAGTGATATCTAACAGAATTTGTTTTTTCCATTTTTAGGTTTATGCTTATAACTATTTACTGATTAATATAATAGAGATATGCATATGTGTATGCACACACAAATTTCACAATTACATTTTCAAATTACATTTAGTTTATATATAACAAATGTATAATTTTTAAATTGGTAAACTGAAAAGAAACTCATTTTCACACAATGCATTCATGATTTAGACAATTCTTTTATGTCAGATACATAAGCTGTTTTAAGCACTGTGTATAAAAACCTGTCAAAAATGTTGCATTAGTGACTGTATCATATTTTAATGCAATTTCTTGATCTGCATCTCAAGAACAAGTCATATTAGAGGAAGGATAGAAAAAAAAACACCCCAAAGTTCATTCTATTATGTTCATGAAAGATTTTACTTCTTCATCAATAGTAAAATAAATATTACGAAATAAGTGCTTGTATATACATTTTTTATCAGGCCAAGAACGCCATATATAGAAAATGTAAAGCAAACTTAACAAGTAGATCACTTAAGTAATATTGTAAGAGAAAAATGTCTTTTATCTTCAGATCCTAAACAAAGTTTGTATACTGAATAATTGTACATTGGCTTTCCAGATTCAGGTTATCAATGTGCAATAAGTACTTCATGCCTTTGCTTACTTTCATCTTTAGCCATTACAATGCTGAAGCTAGTATCAAAAGATAATACTGTTATGAATATCATAACATATGAATATAATACAAAACACAAATGGATGTTGTTATGAAAGTTAACTTAAAATGATAAAAAGATTATAATATGCCATGTATGTAAGAACATCTTTGGTGAGTCATAAATAGAAGAAATTTTAACAATTTTAAGCAGTATAACATTATCATTTCTCTTTCAGACATACCAACATTGCGACTTTCAGTCTGACAAGAAAGGTACATCGTATTCATGGCACTAGATACCAACCAAGGCAATTCAGAGATAGTCAACTTCTTAAAAGTAGCTAGGTAAAAATGATGAATCTCTGCAGAGACCTCAAGGAAATACTCATGGTAATACACAGCAAGTTCATATCTATGATGTTACTTGGGGTAATGAGCAATGAGGGTCATGTCATGCTTATTCCAGAAGAGCCTTAGAGTTAATACCACTGCTACATTAAGGTGCTGAACAGTAAGATCAAATCCTGGATCAAGTGGGAAGCCACATGTTCTATCAGAACTGTACTCCTTCCCACACTACTTATATCACCCATGAGTCACTGGCCAAGTGTTTTATGATCATGTCACCTCTAATATTTTGTCTCCTTGCCCTTCTGAGTTGAATTACTGGACTACTATATTTGGAAACCAACCAGCAACTCCATGATACCAAGGACTTGTGGAATGTGGTCATCATAGATATGATGGACAATATGAATGAGAATGCCTGATCTGAAGATGCATTAAAATTGTCTTGATCCTGTGATGGAATTAATTCCTACCTATTGATACAATACAGTAAGAGTTATTGTTGAACTAACTAAACAAATCAAGTGTCATCCCATTATGTCATATACATGTTCAATGCAAGACAGGCCTAGTAATCATTCCAGCAAAGGAAGTTGTCAAAATTATTGTAGAGCATGTTAAGTAGCACAGACATCATGCAGGTGGACAGTTTCCTAATGAAAAATCAAATTCTCTTCCTGTTTCAGAAATAGCAGCAGAATGGATTGAACTGAGTGCTTATAGAGCTGCTCAATATTCCATCCATGAATAGCAAAGGCAAATAAGAGTTTAAATTTATGGCACCCTATACTATGATGCTAGGAATCAGATTTGTGTGAAGTGGATAAATCTGGAAGACACTCTCAAAGATTTCATTACTGAACAAAGGGTCCTTCAATCCAACAGAACAATACCACTGGTGATTTCATTACTGATGGTCATCTAGAACACTATAGAATATCTGGTTTGGTTTGGGTCCTTCAATGGGTTATTTAATCCAAAACATTGCTGGTAATGTAACCCCTTCAAAAAATGGTAATATTTTCTTCAAAAAATCTATTGCAGGTAATATTTTCAAAAAATGATGTAATATTTTGTTTGACATTTTCCTTGAAAAAAAAAAAAAAAAAAAAATGTTTGCTGGCAATAAGTTTTCCCACAAAAAAAAACAGTAATAATTTTACTTTAAAATTGTATCTCTGATAATAATTTTTCATACAAAACTATATTGCTGGTAATAACTCTTTCTTCAACAATGTATTGCTGGTATTAATACTTATTTTTACATGTACACAGCATTTTGACACCTGTTTGGGAGTCAACTATTTGCTCATAGGTAGGACGCTACCCTGACCACTGTGGGTCAGGGTAGACCTGGGAACACCAGCAATTAAGAGGTGGTTCCACACTCCTAAAACCTCCAATCAGAGGCCTTGCTATTAGATGTAGTTTAATGTCTTACCCAGGACATGAATGTAGTTTATCATCATACCCAGGACAAGGGTGTAGGAATGTTCTACAAGTACAGGATGTTGCCAACATCAAACCACCCCCAACACATCTCATCCAATATGCATAGCAATTCTCTGAAACAACCACCCAATCTCTCAATTGCTCAAAATCTGTCCCTTCTTAAATAGTTCTAACTGAATTGAAAGAGCACAAGGAATAACACCTGCTTGCACAGAAGCATTTCTCCCCATTAAGC